>JAUELE010116868.1:0-14502 GCA_031471655.1 Diodora aspera
ACATTACACAATACAACACACCTACGGACGGTGATGGTTGGGTTAGGGTGATCTTTTGCTGAACGACATACACATTTTACAAAATACACAATACAACACACCGACAGGTGATCAGTGGGTGGGTGGGGTGATAATTTTGTGCCACAAATACACAATTTACAAAATACATAATACAACCCACCTACAGGTGATGGTTGGGTTGGGGTGACCTTTTGCTGAACGACATACACATTTTACACATTACACAATACAACACACCTACGGACGGTGATGGTTGGGTTAGGGTGATCTTTTGCTGAACGACATACACATTTCACAACATACACAATACAACACACCGACAGGTGATCAGTGGGTGGGTGGGGTGATAATTTGGTGCCACAAATACACAATTTACAAAATGCATAATACAACACACCTACGGTGATGGTTGGGTGGAAGTGTTCCTTTGGTGAGCCAAATACACAATTTACAAATTACACAATACAACACACCGACGGGTGATGGGTTGGTAGGGGTGATCCTTTGCTAAGCGAAATACACAATTTACTAAATACACAATACAACACACCGACAGGGGATCAGTGGGTGGGGGTGATAATTTGGTGCCACAAATACACAATTCACAAAATACACAATACAACACACCTACAGGTGATGGGTGGGTGGTGGTGATCATTTTCTGAACGATATACCTAATTTACAAAATACACAATACAACACACATGCAGAGTGGGGGTGATCATTTGGTGAGCCAAATACACAATTTACAAAACACATAATACAACACACGGACAGGTGATCAGTGGGTAGGTAGGGGTGATCATTTGGTTAGCCAAATACACAATTTACTAAATACATAATGCAACACACCGACAGGCGGTGGGTGGGTGGGGGTGATTACTTTCTGAACCACATACACAATTTACAAAATACACAATGCAACACACCGGCAGGTAATCAGTGGGCGGGTAGGGGTGATCATTTGCTGAACCACATACACAACTTACTAAATACACTATGCAACACACCGACAGGTGGTTGGTGGTTAGGGGTGATCATATGCTGAGCGAAATACACAATTTACAAAATACACAATACACCGAAAGGTGTTGGGTATGAAGGGGTGATCATTTGCTAAGCGAAATACACAATTTACAAATTATATCATACAACACAGCGACATGTCGTTGGTGGGGGTGATCCTTTGCTGAGCGAAGTCTCCATTTTAAAATTACGCAATACAATACAACACAAATGTCACACCATTTGTCTCCGACCTTTTCCCCAAACTGAGGCGGAAGGGAGCAGATTCCTTCGTAGATAACATTCAGACACTACTGTTTTGAAGTATCTATCTTATATCGTGTGGCATTTGTGTCATAAAGATAAGGATGCTTCTGTATTTGGAATATCAAGTGTTCATAGAATAAAATATTCAGTATGAAAAACTCTACCTTTCTTTTTAACGGAAATTAGAGTTTTACCGATTGATATGGGTCGGTTGAACACATCTTTGTTTGATGCACCATATACATATTCCAAAGAAAACTATTTTAATGGAGAAACCGGTACACAGATCGTCGTCTGATAACCAGCATATTCTAACTCCTCAAAACCTAGTTTTGAGAAAATGCCCTTTAAAATTTGAACGTTGCTATCTTAAATACCATTAAATCAATCAAATTCGGAAATGGCATGGAGATGTAATGTGTTGCAAAAGATTAAAACATATTTTAAAAAGGATTGGAAAAGTTCACCATGAAAATAACAAAAAAACATGTTTGGAAATAGAGCATTTATCTAAAATCTAAAGCACTTTTGTTCAAGTTTAAGATTATTCTATGTGCATCTCGTGCTTAATTTACAATTAAAATACATTGAAATCATTCTCAGTCAGTATTTGAAATTATATTTAACTCTTCTGAAGTGGAAGTGTAAATGTTTCAAATGAGTACACATAATCTAATACACTCTTTACAAAAAGTAGGGGATATTCGAATAAGAAAGGATGTCTCGGATAAACAAACTCAACAAAGGATTACACTTAGAAGCTATAAGAATGAATGAAACGCGATCACACGGGAGTAGATAACCTTGCGCTAAAGTGTCAAAATCGAATATGCATGCCGGTCACGTGTTCAGGGTTTATACCTGCTGCACGTGTGAACCATTGACTGCGTGTTGGTTCTCTGTTGTAGAGCAATTCGTGAATTTGTTTTCTTTAATGTCTTTGAATGGTACATTTGTAACACAAATGTTCTTATCTGTTACTTCTGGGATTGTATGATATTTGGAGTATAACATATATTCAATAAAATCGCTTTCCCCGAATATTTTCAACCTAACATACAAAGCAACAACAATTCAGAGTAAACGTTCCTTAAAGTAGTCTCCAACCCAGTTTCCTCTTGGACTCGCTTTGCGCTAGACTGAGGGCTTGCTTCGACAGAGGCATGAGGTATTTCCTCTGCTTGACCAAGGTAAACTCGAGTGTGTCAAGATTGCCAACGACGTTGATCATAAATCTAAGCAAACGATTTGTATAAGCCAAACACTGAATCAGTTTAAGGTGGTCTTAAAAGCGGGTCTCCTACTTACTAAATGATCAATACAAAATAATATCTATGTCATAAACTTGTTATATCCAATCCTTTTCAAAACATCAATAAATGATTGTGTTGAAGATCCAGATGTAAATTATCATTTGAAAAACCACTTCTTTGGCCTTTCTTCGAGGATCTCCGGGACATTGATCCCTCCAAGACGTTCATGTGATGATTCTGACAGCACTTGTAGCCTGGAAACAGAACGAAAAACTTATATGGTTGTGATAAAAAGCAGGCGTGTTTTGGCCATGGTATAGAAATCTCTAAGGTGGCACTAGGGTGTGGCTACGGCCCCTATGGAAGATCTAAGGATGTAGTATTACAGTTATGTGACTGTGTACAGGTATGCGACGCCCACGGTTGTCCTACGGCTTGTCCATGTTAGTCACGGTCATGCTGTGGTGTTACGGTGTTGCAGATATGGAACAGGTCTGCAACGGTTCTCTTATGGTCTCTACGGTTATGTAACAGTCATGTCACAGTCTCCCTCATGAACACTAATTGCTAATCAAGCACTATCCATGGTCAGCTGGGAACCCATTTCTGGCCACTGTTACCGCCAGTTTGGCTATGGATACCTACAGTTGAGTTCGGATATCTACGGTTTCCTGCTGGCACTAACGGTTTGTGATGGAAAAATGAAATTTCAAACATTTTGAAAATTCTCTATGAACAGAAATGTGGCTAAAGCGAGAGGGTTTATCCCGGAACAAATACAGTCATGCCGATGGACTCAGAGGGGATTTAGCCCCATGGATTAAACTGTGGACCAGCTTCCCAAACCCGATAGTGTACCTAGGCATTCATTAAGACAAAGACGTTTTTGGTCATTAACATTTGGCAAAATTTGCAACACCAAGGATCTGCAATCAAGAAGGTGCCTGGCAACGCCCAGAATGTCTCAGCCTGAGAAGGCAACGTTTGCTCCGAAGTGTTAAACTTTGATTTATAGTGAGTGATTTTGGATTTGACGTGATTTGTAGCCACATCAATACAGTGTCAACACGTCACGTCAGTGTAAGGCTCCAATCTCTGGACTGAAAGAGATGTACCCAGAAGAAACTTAAACCATGATTGCCAAGGTTGGCAGATCAATACAGTGTCAACAACGTCACGTCCGTGTAAGGCTCCACTCTCTGGACTGAAAGAGATGTACCCAGAAGAAACTTAAACCATGATTGCCAAGGTTGGCAGATCACTGGACCGAGACGCTAAGCTCTGCATCATCCCATGCTTCATTTGATTTACAATTAGACATATCGACAGTGTAAACATGTGTTACAATGTGCTTTGCTTTTCTGGATTTTTTTTCCTATTAAAATTTGAATTTCTGACTGCTCAGATTTAAAGTGAGAGGGTCAAAGATGATAATCTAGTCACAACTTTGAAGAAAAATATCTGTTCATAGAATAACCAATAGCAAGAACAATATCAAGACAGTCTTACTTTTCACTAGTTGTCAGCACTGCAATGATTCTGTTCTTTACAGTAATCCCTTTGCAGTGTATGTCTCCAACATTTTGTGAAGGATGCCTTGCATCAACTAGCATGACTAGGCGAGGTATGCACAAGTACAGACGCTGATCTGAAATGGTCAAAGGTTGATATTTTGACACATTATCTGAAGAATAAATGTCAATTCATTGGCAAGTACATGTACATACTGTACATACATCTACACATTTGCAATGTCATGTATGCACACACAGGCACACTTGCACATATGCAAACGTTCGTAAACATACACATTCACACCTACTTAAGCAGGCACACATATGCACATATACACACATCCAGACCCATCCACCCACCAATCCATCAACTCACCAATCCAACCACTCACCAATCCATCCATTCATTCTGTGACTGATCCATCCATCCATCGACCAATCCATCCATCCACTCACAAATCAATTCACTCACCCATCAATCCACTCACCAATCCATCAATCTACTCACCAATCCATCCACTCATCAATCCACTCATCCATCCATCCATTGACCAATCCATTTATCCAATCACCAATACACCCATCCATCCATACATACACAAATCAACCTTGCAAAACTTTAAGATGGCTGCAGAAGCAGTTTCTTTGAAATGTATTTAGTTTTGGTACAGTCAAAACCCATGTACTTGAGGGCACGACATAATTAATACCGTCATCAGCATTGAGATGAAAGACAATGTTTGAACATATTTGTTTAAGAACCTGAATGCAATAATAGTGCCTGCAATATTCTTCATTTGTTCAAAGTTTTCTGTTGGCACAATAATCTTTAGTTACTCAATTTTGTGGAAACATTAAGTGATATACTGAATATTCATTTCAGTTTCTTTCATCGTGATTATAGGTTAATCTCAGGCATCCATGTGTGTAATATTTAGCACAACAAGCAATGTTGATCTGCTTGAGAACAATTTCCTCATGCCACCACAGTCATGAAGTTATCCTTTTTCTAGGTTTATCGCTTCTGTATCAGAGTATAATGTTTATGAAACAACCTACCATAATGTGACGATCCCATTCCTTTAACACGTGTCAAATCAGTTTCAAACATTTCATCACTTTTTTTGCCAAAGCGACTTCTATGTATTACTATTGTCCCAAAGTGGTTCCTGGTCCAGTGCACAAACCTGGAATTCAAAACAGTTCAGACTTGTTTCACAATACAAAACATCGTTCTCTCCTTCATCTTCAGTCAATTATGACACTGGGTAAAACGGGAGATGTGAAGAAGGTCATGCCCATATCAAAGACATTTTGATACGACCAGGCTCTGTCTAGAGCAAAGCAACTTCCCTTCACATCATGAATATGCAACACATGGTTTGTTAAGTGTTTAATCATTCACAAGGAATGCACACATATTCATGGATGGTGGAACATACAAGATTCATTTCCAACACAAAGTGTCTCCATATTACTACTTTCGTGCGATTTTTGCCAAGTTTGTGATAAATATACATGTATAAGGTAATGCATGCGGAAACTGAAAACGGACTTGGGTGGTCGAAGATTCAGTGACAGCAAGCTGATGCCATGGAGGGTGGGTCATGGGACCAGGATGTGACCGTCTACAAGCTAAGGCATTAGTGACTGGCAGAACAAGTGGAATAAGCGTATTGTACTACAAGGGGGCTACTGAAATAAACATAGCTTACAGAGAAAAAGTCAATTCGATCCATATTAGGCATGTCCTAGTATTTCGATATTTCAATATGGCTGAAATTAGTCCGTTTGTTGTCAACATGATTTTAATAGGTTCAGATTGCTATAAAACCTCAACATGCGCACCATTTGTCTTATTCAAATTGATTTGAAATGCAAAGTAAGAGTAGTCTGGTTTGGGAGCGCTAATCATGGCGATCATATTGGATTTATCACAAAACTCAACGATGCCAGGGTGACATCATTAATTTCTGAAAGCGGATAGTCTAAAGATGAGTAAAATGCAATAAACTATTGCGTACTCAAATGTAAGGTTCAGAAAAAATAGATTGTTTTGAATCCTAGAATTATACACATTTACAGGTGACAAGATCATTACAAAAACATTTAATTACCTGGTTGTTTGTTCCAAAATCAAATTTTCCGTTGCTCCAACAAAGCCAGACAGATATACGTCCGTCCGTGCATTGTAAAATTGTAATTTACTGTTACTGAGCATCTCTACTGCGTGGCTTTTGAAGTCAACAATGAAAGAATGAAATTCATCTGAAACAGGTGACAGATACTCTCAGTGCCTCCGAAAGTGCCGTAAGCAAAGACACCATTAAAGGAACATGATCATAGGTGCAGGTACGCCAAGCTATGTTCAGAGCTTGTCTTTCTGTTCATCTAGTAACATAATAACGTGCTGTATTTTCCCCCATTTTTTACGCAAAGATTTCACACTAATTGAGGCCATCAAGAAAATGCATTTTCGGCCATTGTCTAGCACTTAAAATAGATTGCGCATTGCATTTGGAAGAATATAAGCACATATGGAACTGGCTAAAACGGTGATACGCCATAACGATGACATGCAATTGGACGAAACGGTCACAATTAGACGAAACGGGGATAGATATTTGGTCCAAACGGTGCCACTTCTTGGATACAACAGTGACAACAAAAGATATATATATATGTCCATCAATCATTACACTGAATTATCCGTAGATTTTCGCCAAGTTTGGCGTGTCACAGTTTTGGCTTGTCACCGTTTTAGCTTATACCTATAAAACGACGACGTGTGCAAAACAGAGGCGCGCGTCTAAGCAGGTCCGGCGTTCTGTTTCCTTCGATAAAAGATATCTAATCATCCATGAGAAGTCTTCCAATGTCAGGTTTGCATTCTCCGAAGTTTCTTTGTTACAATAAGAGCGAATTTTAGGTTCATGGCCGATTATCCAGACGCAACTTTGATTATGTCCCTTTAAACGGTTTTTTTAGTTTTTGTTCGGTATTAGAGATGCGACTCTGATCATTATGTCCCTTTAATCCGCCGATTCATGTCCAAGATGTTAGTTGAATGTAGGGGAGCTAATTCGTGGGAAGTTCCAAACTCATTGTGCTCGTGCTACTACCAGAAGTCAGGGGCGAATAATCTTGGGACACGGCTGGGAGAAGGTCCGCGAGCAAACATAAATGGTTACATAGAGTGTACATGCTTGTTCATCTGTGGATAATTTAGCCCAGGGACGTGGGTGGTAGTTAATACATTAATGCCTGTGGACTACAGCGAACATAGGGCAATAAATTCACAGCCACGCTAGGCGCTTGACGACAGCCATGTTGAAACAACTGTGGTCAGTGGCAGGCCGTGCGATCATGCATATTGACTAGACATGCGCAACCCGTACATCCTGTAGTTAGTATGGTTAGTGAATCGAACTCTCTAATGTTTGCGCCCAGGTACGTCACTTCCGGCTTCCACATTTTTTGTCGGTTAGACTGCAGATGTGAAGGTGACGTATTGCCCATATCCATGTGTTGGGTTACGACGAACTTTGCTCATTATGATACTGGTCTGAACACTGTCTTATAATGATCTAGTAAATCCCGTATTTTTATGATCATGCTTTAGGTCACGCTCTCTACACCACGATGTGACTATAGTGCTGGTCGTAATGGTGTGTTATGAAGATCTGATACATCTCGTGTTTTAGGGTCATGCTTTAGGTCACCGTGTGTCATGGAGGCCCGAGTTCGGTATCTGTTGGCAGCGAAAGTACTCTAATTGGATGTGTGGAATCATGACGTGAACTCGTAATTTGGCTCTAACAGCGTTTCATACCATAGTTTGGACCACCATGGTATGGGCATTAGCATTGCAACTAGATATGTCTTAAATAATAATAATAATAATAATAATAATAATAATATTATCTCACATAAACGATGCTTTATATAAACACCAGCAATCTACATTTTTTATAAATGACTAGTACATGTATATGTACATTTTTTACTATTGAACACTTTACTATTGATAGGAATACAATTACATAAACAGTAAAGCCAATGCTTTCAATCTCTTGCAATTTATGCTATCCCTGTTGTCAAATTGAAAACAAATTAAGTTTGGGTTTCTTCTTTCTTCTCGACCTTTATCTCATTTTAAGATAACAGACAGGAGTTTTAAAGAAGACAGGACCTTCACACATTAAATTGATGGGTTTTTCCAATCAATACTGTTTTATACTGATCACGTGGTTCATTTGTCATTTTTTTACATCCCTTTGCACATAAAGACAGTCTGTATTGACCTGTTTGCTCTCAGAGTTCTGTCAATGCTGACAGTTGCCAGGAATACTCCTCAAGATGTACAGTTAGGGTCCACTGAAACGTCTTGCTTGAATGACCAACCAAGATCTGGAAAAGGTCTACCTGTAACAGTATATTCACTTTGTTCTCAATAAAGACATATTTGCGATTCAGACTGCAAGACTACATTGTGACTTATACAATGGTTATTATGTAGTAAGGATTATCTAATCAATCAAATTTACTTGAAATCAAAGAGTTGGGACTCCAGGTATGTATCAAATGGAAAACAGGTGAAAGGTGTATACATGTATAGATATCTGGTGTCCAAGCACTTAATCTATATATAACATATAACATTCCGTATAGTTTGTGACCATATATAAAAATCAGAAACGTGTGTTTAAAATCACATTAAAGTAAAATCTGCATGCACCGCACTTGATCCGGAGCAGGGAAAAGTCCAGACTGGACACATTTACCAACGAATTAAAATGCCCAAAAGTTTTTTAAAAATCACTACGACCGATACACACTTTTACTTCATACAAAATCATAGAAGTATGATAACAATAAAGACGGACAATATCATCAGGGGTGGTTATAACAACTGGAATCAGATACGTTTAGGGAGCAACCATTTGATTTTTAGGGGAGGGGGTAGGGTGGAGGCTGTTTCTCTTGCAAACTATTTTTTATGTCATGGTGTGAGAAAATCTATTTGTTTTTCGTGGATAATTGCCGACTTTCCATAAAAATGGTCGCTCCCTTAGCTTTGATCGGTTTTACATGAGCGATCCCGGCAGCCATGTGCACTATGTAAGAGTAGACTACCTCCTAAACGCTTGTCAAAATAACAGTATTACACGCGTATATAGCTGCAATCTCACCATGGACTATTTTAAAAGTGACAAAGGTCCAGACTTCGTACTTATCTGCGTTTTGATTCACAGGTTGACAATCCTGTACGTGAAGTACCAGGATGACACGATTTCTTAACAGAAATAATTGCATATCGACACGTCAAGAGGTGTTGCTGTGTCCAAAGATATCAACGTTTCACCGCTGCCAACACCTGTCAGACTATGTCGGATGTATCTGCAAACAGTCTGGGCTGACAGAGGCACTGAAGCACCCACACATGCCCTACGTTTATGTTATCAATATTTATGGTAATCTTACCCCCTGTCGATTTCCTCGTCTCGCGGCCTCTACTAACCCAATCTCTCTACAGGAATGTTAAGACCCCCAGAGTAAGAGAATTGTCTAAGTCATGAATATTCATCGTTACACAAGATGGCATTGGAAGTGGCACAGATTCAACATTCAAAGACAAGCTGCCGATTTTTCCAGATCTCGGTTCATATTTTGACATAGTCAGCGATATTGTCATAGATATCATTGTAATGTTTTGGTAAAGAAAGGTTTGATAATCAGTGAAAACTAATAACTCCAGTAGAGTAGATATACATATAATCATGAGAAGCAAATTTGGTTACTAAAGTGTTTTTCATTTATCTTAGAATTAAACGTATTATTTGAAATATCGATTGAAAGGTATACATGTGTATGCACAGTAAAAACGATTGCTAGATAGAGTTGTATTTAGCTGAAAAAGCTCCCAAAACATGTCAGTTACAAACACAAGTGTATAGTTCCCAAGTAGTGGGGAACAATTATTCATCGCTTTTCAGCAAGACATAACATAAAATATTCTGTGCACACAGCCAGTAGCTACTGCTGTCCAAATACCTGTCTGTCCACTCTAGCCTTGAGTGTTAATAACTACACACTTAAAGTGATAATTCCAGTAAGATGTATTTCAAATATTATCTTATCATCTTTAAAACCCATTAATAAATTGTAAATATATGACAATCCTTCTTACTAGAGTTACGACTGTTTACTCAGACACGCCCTGATATGACAAGGGTGCACGTGTTCACCAAACAGCTTTCTGCTTGCAAGGTTGTCGTCAAATCATCACCAGCTTAATCGTGTGTCACCAAATTCTTAATCACCCTTAGTCGTCTGTCAGCATAATTGCTTCCTCCTGAGAGAAAGAATGGTATTTCCTGCTAAGTGAATCCAAGCAGGATGGACTATATATGAAGGAAAATAATTTTGCTTGTGTTTATGGGAGGTTTGGCTCTATCGAGGTATATTCTGCATCTAGATGGGACTGAATATATGACTTCTGCATTGCGTAATTGTAATGGAATCACTCTACACAAATATTATTATTGAAATACAAAAAATAACAACTAAATAATCTTCATCCGAAACGTCGTATGAAGGTGAATTAGTTCTGCATTGTTTGTACTTCACTAGTCATTCATGGAAGCTGTACTATGATCCAGTGGTTAACTGTGATCCCAACGACATTTCATCCTCCAAGACCGTAAATTTGCGTGATCTGCTACTTCTGTCAAATATTATTAAAATATTGAATAAGGTTTTAATGTATGAAAAATGTATCAAAATTCCTGGGTGAATTAGAATAATTAAACCCATAGAAAAGGAGACAAACTAACATAGTCTTGGTGACATAGATTAGTACGAGGACTTGATATATTGATAACGGGTGCAGGATACGTCCAGGAGCCCCATGGTCAATTACAGCACTATGCGAGCCCAGTTATTAATGCCAGGTGGACAACTATAAACGATTAAACAGTCCACGTGAATACATAGATACATTCATGATATTCATGGAAAACATTTAAAAAATTACAACGGTTTGTGTTAACTCGTTTTGACATAATTGTTTCTGAAACGCATGCTACATTTTCATGGTGCAGGGGCATTAACTTTCTGGCCTCTATTTTATTACTCAATAAGGTATTAAATAAATGTTATTTACAACAAGTAATAATTGGGGTACTGGCATGGACTGCGTACAAAAGTGCACTCCTTTATTTAAACTCAACAACTCACTTATTTCAGGACTTCTTCCATTACGATGAAAAATAAAAATCGCTCGTGCAGCAATTTTAAAATTGGCTGTTCCCACTTTTTAGAGAAAGAGCGGAATCGATATTGTTTATGTGATTGGATTCTATTGATTATTGGCATTAGTTGTGAGGCTTAAATAACTCGCCTCGCAGCTCCTGATTCTGAACATTATGAAAGCAGATCTGTTCGTGACGTAAGTGGACTGGTCATATAGCCGTGGATTTAGTTTTTAGTTTCTGTCATAACAGCCGTACGTGTCACCGAATGATGAATTAGCATTTATGAGAATTCAACAGGAAAACAGGGAAAGGGCAGATAACTGGACCCCAGAGAGAGAGAGACAGACAGAGAGAGAGACAGACAGAGAGAGAGACAGACAGAGAGAGACAGACAGAGAGAGAGACAGACAGAGAGAGAGACAGACAGACAGAGAGACAGACAGAGAGAGACAGACAGACAGAGAGAGAGAGAGAGAGAGAGAGAGTGGTGACGCGGGTTTTCCTCCTGCGCTCAACTGGCGAAACTGAGTACATTGCTGAAAGAGTCCCACTATAAATCCAATCAACCTTGTTGTAGCCTCCAATTTGGCCCCGTCAAAGTAGTCTCAAATTGGGCCCCGTGCTCCCTTAAACTGGTCCTGCCATTAAGCCTCAGAATTGACGCTTGCTGTATGGTTTGATCCTTTCACTATCGTTTCAACTGTGAAATGTAGGCTACAAGTGTGAACGATTTGCAAATGTTAGTGAGACGGTTGTCGAGACTCTGACCTGTGTTATTGATCTTTAAGTTATATATATAGCTATTGATTTTAAATAATAAAAAGTAATCAACATGTAACTATAAGGCGCGGAATCATTTTGTCAGTTAGCTGCAAAACACAGTGGGCCAATGGATGATCTGTTCACATTTGTTTCAATGATTTCTGTCCAAATATCGACATAGACAAGGATGCGGTGCTTAAGCTAAGATCTTACGACTAAGATAAACTTGTACGACGAAAGATGTATCTGAATCTTCTGATCTAAATAAATACGTAAGAACACAATATGACTCTTCGACGTTGGTTACTGTCAAACCAGGATATGTATCCCCCAAAACAGGCTTCCACCGGAGATATCGCTTTTAGAATATCAAGCGATATCTCCTAGGAGATATCGCTTTCTCTCAATTGTGACATCACAATTCTCAATTGTGACATCCCAATGCTCAATAATGTGACGTCACAATGTGTGTGATGTCACAACTGTCAACCACTAACTCCAATGTTAAAGTTGTCAAAATGTTTGTCTGTAAACAATTTCAATTTTTTGTTTAAATATGATTTTGGGGGATAAAGACAATCTCAACCTCGTGTCTTTGGATATCAAATATATCCACACTCGTCGATAAAGAAGTAAAAACCCTCGGCAAGCCTCGGATTTTTACTTCTTTATCGACTCGTGTGGATATATTTGATATCCAAAGACACTCGGAGGTGATTCTCTATATGTATCAAGTTTCTTTTGGACAGGACTATATAATTAAATAACAAACAAAATGGGTGTCACACAGCAGCCTAACAAGAAACCCAAAATGTCATGTAAAAGCAGATCACTGAGAAAAAGAACTATCGATGAAAACTGCATTAATCACATGGAGGTCTTTATGTAAAGACTGCTCATAAATTTCATTGCATTAAAACAAAATACAAATTGACAGATTCAGTGCCACATACTCTGGTAAGTATGATGTTACTTGGGTTCAGCAGTAATATGTTCTTTATCATTTTCTGAACCTGACACTCCTTACAAAGAAACAAATTGACATTGGACATGAAGTCTTCAAACATCATGGTTTATTAATGAAAATAGCCTCCTTTGAAAAACAAAGCATGTTTTCAATGATAGGGTGCAAGACTGCAAATGCCTTCAATGTTGCATTGTGCTTACTTATCAATGATACTTTTGTTTCTGAAACAATATGATGACAGTACATATTGTTTGAACTTCCTAATATGGCATAACTTACCTACTGAAATCCAGATTTGAAGCTGATTTTTTTCCTGCTTTTTCACTGACTTGAGAAAACTTAGAAAGAAGATAACGTTTTATGTCATCCAAATTTTGCGGCGGAGCTGGGCATCTGTGTTTTTCTAGGGCTGCCACAATGCGTGCCTTGAACTCACTCTCAGTTGAACAGATGATCACAAGGTTGTATGAGGAATCTTAAAAAGAATGTCATGTGCAATATTGTAACATCATTCTATTTTTACAGGACAGTCTATTATGCTTGTACGGTATGAATATGAACTGAATATCAAGACATTTTAATTAATAGTTAAACTAACTACAGAGCACCCAAAGTTCTGTATTCAAATGGCTTCTAGTTTGAACTTGTAATATTTCCGAAGATGATATCGAGGGTAAGGTTAAAAGCTGTCGAAACTGAAATCATCAGTTTTCAGGAGAAGCAAAAAACTTCCTTTTGTTACAGCACATTTAGTAATCAACAAGATATTTGGCACGTGGGTACTAAAATATTATCCTGTCAAATCTATTAAATAAAATCTCTCCGAAGTAGTGTTGTTTATTGGATCTCCTGAAAACTCATGATTTTCAGATACAACAGTTTTGAACCTAATTACCCAGCAATAAATACACTACATTTCTCAAAACTACAAACAATCCTGAAACACAAAAGCTTCTAAAACAAAATACTAAAACAATCAAGGAACAGAGATACAATCAAATATAAACAAGTGTTTGCCACTAAGGTGTCCCCCGCCACAAATTTGAAATATACTGATGGGCAAAAGAAACGATGCCAAGATTTTGAGAGGCGGCTGAATAAATTCACACATACGTTGGATATACAAGAGATATCCCTTCAAGATTATGGATTTGTATCAATGTCATGATTTCAATCAAATTACACTCATTGAAATCCATGCATTCTTTTCATCAACTTTGACATAAAGACATAAGGGGAAATAATTGAAATCATCAGGTATCATTTCTTTTGCCCGTCAATATATTTACAACTACACGCAGATGTGGATATACAAAGTCAGCAGACAATAACCTAACAATTGAGATGTCCAACAATAAGACTCGCTGGAAGAATGGCTGACAGAGGTGGTAATCACATTATAATCAAATTGTGACAAAGTTACACGCGTCCAAGCACCTGTTGAAAATCTTATGACC
>JAUELE010116979.1:0-14501 GCA_031471655.1 Diodora aspera
AGCATTGTGACATCACAATTGAGAGAAAGCGATATCTCCATTGGAGATATCGCTTGATATTCTACAAGCGATATCTCCTGTGGAAGCCAGTTTTGGGGGATAAATACTCAGCCCAACTATTGAAGGGCCAGTGTAACGACCTACCCGTACTTTTCGAAGTCATAATGATGGGTATATAAGTAAAAGAGTTTTACAAATAAATGTATAGTTTGTTAAATGAACAGAGGAAATGTGCAGTTGGTTATTTCTTTTTAATACTCATTGTACGTTTTGGTGTTTTTTTTCGCATTTCTAGTAATTTTTAAATACAGATTTTAAACATGTATTGTTTCCAAACAAGTTTTAAAAAGTCAATAATCAAACAGCGTGTATATGTCACCTAACTGCCGCGAAAACAATAGTTTCAACAGTGCCTTATTACGCCTATTCTTATGAGTGACCCTTCAATAGTTGGGCCGAGTCTACAAGTACATGAGTTCCACAGCACTGAAAACACTTCATGCATTTCGTCAAATGCGTTTAAACGGGAAACATATGCTTCCACTTGTTATTTAATCTCCTTTTCAGTTATTTAAAGCTGGATATGCACCTTGCCGAACACGTTCCTTATCAGTGAATAGTGGTCAACATAGGCGATGGGTGCCTAACCCTGAGGGCGCGGACTGAACTCTGGACGGGGCTCAACCCCAAATAATTCCTTATCTATGAAATGTTATCAAAATACAACACACATTGCTAAAGTAAACTTTTGTTCTGGTCGTTTGTCAAAAAAGGCAGCAAGGTGAGTATACTTATGTTGTGTTCACTTTCCACGCACCTGATCTCGTTTTGAACCGTCTTCAGTCTAAGCGTGCTCCTTGCAAATCACATCAACCCTGCGATGTAAACTGGTCCAAAAGGTAACCGTCTCATGCTTCAGGTATGTTTCCTATCGCGTTCTTAAAACCATTAAGCTTCAATTGCCATTACATCTGCTGTAAATGTTGCAATTGGGACAATTGGCGGAAGCAGGAAGCATGCAAAACCATGTCCATTACGCACAAGAAATATCTCTTCTGGTAACCCAGAACAACACTCTGTAACCAAGAGGAAGCGAAGTTCGATCGCTGGATGTAATATTTATTGTCAGGAGATTCTTGCTGTGTAATTACTGGATAAATGAACCTAAACAATCGACGGTTATCAGAGACGCCAAGTTTTCCAATCTGGCGCCTGAGTCCCCACTCTGTTCAGACCCGGATTGCAAATATTTCTTATCGTAACAGACTGTTGGAAAACCAGGAAGGTACTCCACAAGTTACATTATGATCCTTGTCGGGTTACATCAGTATTGTAGAGTTACACTTTGCAAGTATTTATCGCTGGAATGCAATGTCAGTTGTATGCTTAAGAGCATGAACTGGTGATTAACGTCGCCGTTGATAATATGGTAGCCATAACCCGATGATCAACATAATTATTATCAAAACTTAGCTATAAAATAGATTCGGCATCGATGAGTTGGCTCTTCCCCTCACAAAGATTAGCTCTCAACCACCAAAAGAGACAACACGAAGCATTCTCAGTTGCCAGAATCATCCACCGTCGCTGACTGCGGATGTCCGTGACAACGTTAACTGCTATTTACTGAGCTGTCTGTAGCATTAACCAGTGTAAACTGTATTGCTGTGTGAATGGAATGTTGTCATTCAAACATGAAATAGCCAATAAGTATATTCACTTTAATCTCTCGCAAAACAAACATAAGGGAGTATGAACTACTCTTTCACTCGCGTCCCCAGTAATATCATTTTAGTTATTACCAAGTACAGAAATATCTAGATCACGATTAAAAAGCCGTGTTTGCTCCCAAGCGGCATTGGTGCCGATAATACAAATATGCGAATGAGGTAAGTAAGCATGACTGAGACGCATTTCCCCCTGTCCTTCCACTTCTCTTGGTCTGATGGTACAGCAAATACATTTTCACAGACACTAGGAATTGCGTATGCTGACTGTATAGTTATAATCCAAATCTAAAATATATTAGGTTTTCATCATGTCTGTGATTAGTTATTCATGTATGACTTGACAATGATCCCATGACCCTTTTTTGAGCTACATCGTTTAAACACCAGTAAATTCTTCGTTTTGCAAAGTTGGAGGTCCGAGCTTAATTGGATGGATATAATTATGTTCACCATCAGTAAATATACATATACAACAGGCAAATTAGACGTCTGAATTTCACTGTTGTCAAATACAAGAGTGTCAAAACGTTTTCAACTTGTTTTTTGTTTGTTTGAAGCTTCGAGATCACGCAATGATATCACGGTTGTTCTTGTCAAGAGACTGGCAAGCATTCTTTACCTAAATGTATGTTTCTGTCATGTCTTGCTTCCTAATGTGTAGGGCGTGGGGTGGTGCAGTGGTAAGCGCGTCGGCCCATCAATCTGTCAGCCTTGGCGGTTGTAGATCGAGTACCACCCGGGCACCTCTCTTTCAGCCCGGAGAGACAGAAGCCCCGACACCGACGTCATGTTGCTGAGACCGTGATGATGTGGCTGAAAGATTACCGAAAACCGCGTAAAACCTCAATCACTAACTTCCTTAATGGCACTCTTAAAGGGTTCTGTAATGTGTTCAGTCTGATACTGCTGTTTTTCTTCAAATACAATCAGACCATTTGCTGATCACGATTTTCTTAAACTTTTCCACAATAAGAGTAAGACACCTGTTCATTTCAAAACACACCTTACTGAAGTACGCAATTCAACTTAACTCACGGGAATTTTGTCATTCTCGAAAATGTTATCACAATAGAATAATCACTGGCGAGTCAATAGATACATTTAATGTTGAAGATTGGGGATCTGGTAACACATTTAACCTTTTCTTCCCTTGAGGAGCTCACGAGTTGCATTTGTGTAGACAATCAATATGTTACGGAAAAACGCGACTCAATTTGTGAACCTTGTAATACAAATTGCAAGCAAACATGCATGTGTTCCATGGAGAAACGCAATACATGCCTCCTGGATAATGACCAATATGGCACGGATAAGGACCACAGCAAAAGGAATTCTGCCATGAAACTCGAAAGGAGATATGGCTGCATGCATTCGCTGACCACTTGTTATTTCACCATGCATATAATGTTACCTTATAGTCCAGTCAGCGTAACTGGAAAAATAGGTCAACCTAGAACTAATGCAAAAGTTTTCCTTTTGCGAAATTTTGTTTTCACATTTGATGTAGTTGAACATTTTAAAAGTCCCAACTCAAGGGTTTTGTATTTTTCTCTAAAAATTAATTTTAGTTTCCTCCCGTCAGACTGGTTTGGAGACCCTTTCAAAAACCACCTGGCACACAGTAAACACTGATGACAGATCAAACACCTTTTATTATTTAACATATTTATTATTAATTCGTAATTATATTATGTTATTATTTTAATTTATTCTATTAATGATTGTATTCAGAGAAAATAAGTGTTTTATCAAACCCAACAGTACGTCAAGTCCCTCACCTCGCACCCAAAGATAGATATTTAATAGTGTGGCTGTATCGAGGCAATTTCTAGGTGAATTGTGCACTTTTTTTTGGAGGGGAGAAGCATGAACCTTGGCACAATGATAGTTTATTATATGATATTATCGTTACAGAAACTTTTAAATAAGGGACCACTTAAAAAATCTAAGATGGCTGCCATTTTTAAGACGGCCGCCATTTTCAAGATGGCTGCCACGGTCAAAATAGAATTATGCTATATCAAATTTGTAGAGATGACTGATGATCCCACTTTTTTGTAGTACACTGCTTAAGTAATGGAAAAGGTGTCAAATTGAAAATTCAAAAGGAAAACCACCAATGACTCCAGTAATCCCCATGCATATGCCCGCTGAAAGCTTGGAACCCCCTAAACATCAAGACACAGCCAATTGTGTCATTTACATGGAATACTGTATACAGTAATTTGGTAACATTGTACACATATAAATGCCGGTTTGCGGGGAAGCTGCATTTGATAAGAACATCAGAAATAAACATTGATAATCCAATATGGCGGAAATCCAATATCAAACACTATTGGTCGAGTTTGTCGCCGTAAATTGACAAAAGCGGTTATGTAGTATATCGATTCATAGGCTTTCTGGGTCATAAAAGTCAAATTTGAAGTACAAAAAGACGAAAATTGATGATGCCAATACAAGGAGCAAATAAGACAAAAGTAGCAGGCTCAATCACCAATTTAGTGCAGGTAGTTTAAAATAGTACGAGGAAACGTATTAAGAAGCATATGTCATCAAGCAAAGAATTCCAACCTTTCTTTGTCACATCAGATTTCCTCGTGATATTACCGATATAGATTTGAAAATCGTAGTATACATACACTGAGCATGGCAACGTTTTAATGTTCTTTTTCAGCTATCTGGTAATGCAACTAGTCTTTAGCACCGATAAAGTGGTATCAAATGTTTGCACTTCCCAATAAAAGAAAATAAATCTAAACTTGTTCAATATGTCAATCTGGATCCAAAGGGGTGGTGTAGCTGAACGGCAGGTCGATATGCCTGTATGATGATCTGCCAAATAGAAGCGCTGTTGGTACTGTTTCCTTTTCCACGTCCCCAGCTTTTCCACACCTCATTTTCAATGGCTCAATGTCAACTGTCACAAGTATGCATGCAATACCCAATTCTGCTTGAAGCATAACAATATCATATAAAAATATATATACTGACCCGCAAAAGAAAAGTCACCGTGGATAGATATGTGAGAAAGCTTAATTGTCAAAACGCTGTATAACATACTTTGAGACATATTAAACAGATGAAACTTAGCAAGACTGATCATCAAGGTTGAAATTAAAGTGTCAAATGTTCTTAAATTGAAACACAACACTAGTCTCTGAGAAAATGACATCACACGTCAGTATCTCGTGTGTCCGCCATGTGCATTGATGATTGCCGTGCAACGTCGCAAGACAACTTTCCGGTGCACAACTCTCATATTGCCCAAACGGAAGCGCAGTCCTGTGGCTATGAAATCCTCCCACATCCTCCTTACACTCCTGACCTCCCTCCATCTGACTTCCACCTCTTTCCAACCATGAAGTCAACACGTTTCAAAGATGATGAAACACTGATTTCTGAGGTCAAATCATGGCTGGAGACGCAAAATGAGGACTTTTACAAGCGAGGTCTCTATAGTTGCATAAAACGACGGGAGAAGTGCATTACTCTTGCTGGTTCCTATGTAGAGAAAGACTAATAGCTGTGCCAAGTTTCATTCCACTATATCCAACGGAAGTGGGTCAGGGGAAATCTTTAATGAACGCCCGTCGTAATATCTGGGGAAAAGTGTTTTACGTAGATAATTAAATGTTGGACATACCAAGAGAAAATGAAACTCATCCTCAACAACATTTAGGTTACATAGTTGACATAATCTGTTATGACGTTCCATACCACATTGTCTTCAAACATTAATCATTATAGGTAACTCACCAGATCTCAATAAACATAAAATTCTTCTATACTTACGGTTATCAATATCTGATAAATAACTTTCACCAAAATAACACTGTCTCGGATATCTACTGCAAAGCAGTTCATTCTCGATACCAAAAGACTGCAATGTACTGTCAACTGCAAAGGAGTTCACTTTCGATACCAAAAGACTGCAATGTACTGTCAACTGCAAAGGAGTTCACTCTCGATACCAAAAGACTGCAATGTACTGTCAACTGCAAAGGAGTTTACTCTCGATACCAAAAGACTGCAATGTACTGTCAATTGCAAAGGAGTTCACTTTCGATACCAAAAGACTGCAATGCATTCGTAACAACATTGACCGACATACACCCACAATTAGATAACACGACTGAAAAGTATGTACTCATAAACGTACCGAGTATCGCCTGAAATAGAATACTGGAGTTTAAGACTACCAGGTAACTACACTCACAAATCATTCGGGCCCCATCAAATAGGAACTTCCGACCGCAGCACGAAGCTGAGTATAATTCACTCTATTCACTCCCATTCGCTCTCTCAGTCTCAAGTTGTACATCAAAACTCGAAAATAAGAAGTTATCTCTAACTATGAGAACTAGAAACAGTTTATACCGGATTCTTAAATATAAATCAGCACTTTACGCACTCTAAGTTGCACTTTAAGTGCAAACTATGTTAATAGTTCAACATTGAACTTAAACATGAATCGAAACAGTAATACATTGAAACTTCAACACCTTAACGTTGATAATATCTAACAATCAATTATCACAATAAAAATAAAAGTCGATGATGACAACAGGACAAACACGTTGAAACGACACAGAGGCAACCTCTCCAACGGAATGAATCAAACCCTTTCAGCATCATGATTGCTATGTTCCGTAAGGAAAACATTTACAAGAAATATGAAAGTTCAGCTAATTTGATGTTACACGTGAACACCTAGATGTTGGTGCTATCTCCTTTAGCAAGAGGAGCTGTGACTATAGTGTCTGAACGAAACCACAAATCTGCCGTCCTCATCACATGCATTGATATTTGCTCCTTTAGCAAGAAGAGTTGTGACCACAGTGTCAGAATGAAAACAAAAGTCTGTCGTCCTCGTCCTCGTCCTCGTCATATGCTCCTTTAGCAAGAAGAGCTGTGACTATAGTGTCAGAAAAAGTGCCATAAGCATCATGTAATGGCGTCCTACCGTTCCTGTCACATGCATTGACTTCTGCTCCTTTATCAAGAAGGGTTGAGACTATAGTGTCAGAACCACGCACACAAGCAGCATGTAGTGGCGTCCTGTCGTCCTCGTCGTTTGCATTGATATTTGCTCCTTCAGCAAGAAGAGTTGTGACTATAGTGTCAGAACCATGCACACAAGCGGCATGGAGCGGCATCCTGCCTTTCGTGTCACATGCATTGATACTGGCTCCTTTAGCAAGAAGAGATGTGACTATAGTGTCAGAACCACGCTCACAAGCAGCATGTAGTGGCGTCCTGCCTTTCTTGTCGCATGCATTGATATTTGCTCCTTCAGCAAGAAGAGCTGTGACTATAGTGTCAGAACCACGCACACAAGCGGCATGGAGCGGCAACCTGCCCTTCGTGTCACATGCATTGATATTGGCTCCTTTTGTAATAAGAGTTGTGACTATAGCGGCCGAATCACGCTCACAAGCAGCATGTAGTGGTGTTGCGCCGTCCTCGTCATATGTATTGATTCCTGCTCCTTTAGCAAGAAGAGATCTGACTGTAGCGTCAGAACAATGCATACAAGCGGCATGGAGTGGCAACCTGCCTTTCTTGTCACATGCATTGATATTGGCTTCTTTACCAAGAAGAGATGTGACTATAGTGTCAAAACCACCTTCACAAGCAGCATGTAGTGGCGTCCTGCCTCTCATGTCATATGCATCGATATTTGCCCCGTTAGCAAGAAGAGTTGTGACTAAAGTGTCAGAGCCCCTCTCACAAGCAGCATGTAGTGGTGTTGCGCCGTCCTCGTCACATGTATTGATTGCTGCTCCTTGAGCAAGAATGAATCTGGATATAGCGTCAGAACAACCAAAACCGGCAATATGTAGTGGCGTCCTGCCTGTCTGGTCACATGAATTGATATTTGCTCCTTTAGCAAGAAGAGTGGAGACAATAATGTCAATACCAAGCTCACAAGCAACATGTAGTGGAGTCCAGCCGCTCAAGTCACATGCATTGATATTTGCTCCTTTAGCAAGAAGAGTTGTGACTATAGTGTCAAAACCACGCTCACAAGCAGCATGTAGTGGTGTCGCGCCTTCCACGTCATATGTATTGATAATTGTTCCTTTGTCAAGAAGACTTGTGACTATAGCGTCAAAACCACAATCACAGGCAACATGTAGTGGTGTCCAGCCGTTCACGTCACATGCATTGGTATTTGCCCCTTTATCAAGAAGAGTTGTGACTATAGTGTCAGAACCACAAGCACAAGCAGCATGCAGTGGCGTCCTGCGGTACTTGTTAAATGTATTGATATGTGCTCCTTCAGCAAGAAGAGCTGAGACAATATTGTCAGAACCACGAGCACAAGCAGCATGTAGTGGCGTCCTGTCGTCCTCGTCGTTTGCATTGATATTTGCTCCTTCAGCAAGAAGAGATGTGACTATAGTGTCAGAACCATGCACACAAGCAGTATGTAATGGTGTCCTGCCGTTCCCATCACACACATTGATAATTGCTCCTTTAGCAAGAAGAATCATGACTACAGTGTCAGAATGACTCGCACAAGCATCATGTAGTGGCGTCCTGCCGTTCTCGTCATATGTATTGGGATTTGCTCCTTTAGCAAGGAGAGTCGTGACTATAGTGTCATAACCTTTACCAAAAAGAGTTGTGAATATAGTGTCAGAACTACGATCACAAGCAACATGTAGTGGTGTCCTGCCTTTCTTGTCACATGCATTGACATTAGCTCCTTTAGCAAGAAGAGTCGTGATTTTAGTGTCAGAACCATCATCACAAGCATCATGTAGTGGTGTCCTACCTTTTTCGTCACATGTGTTGACATTTGCTCTTTTATCAAGAAGAATCGTGACTATAGTGTCAGAACCACTCTCATTAGCAACATTTAGTGGTGTCCTGCCTTTCTTGTCACAAGCATTTATATTTGCTCCTTTAGAAAGAAGTGATGTGACTATAGCGTCGGAACCACGAGCACAAGCAGCATGTAGTGGCGTCGCGCCGTCTTCGTCATATGCATTGATTTCTGCTCCTTTAGCAAGAAGAGTTGTGACTAAAGTGTCAGAACCAGTATCACAAGCTCCATGTAGTGGCGTCGTGCCGTACTTGTTAGATGTATTGATATTTGCTCCTTTAGCAAGAAGAGTTGTGACTATAGTGTCAAAACCACGCTCACTAGCAGCATGTAGTGGTGTCCATCCATACTTGCTAGATGTATTGATATTTGCTCCTTTAGCAAGAAGAGTTGTGACTATGGTGTCAGAACCATGCTCACAAGCAGCATGTAGTGGTGTCCTGCCTTCCTTGTCACATGTATTGATTGCTGCTCCTTTAGCCAAAAGAGTTGTGATTATGGCGTCAGAACCACGCTGACAAGCATCATGTAGTGGCGTTCTGCCTTTCTCGTCACACATATTGATGTTTGCTCCTTTAGCAATTAGAGTTGTGACAATAGTGTCTAAATCACGCTTACAAGCAGCATGTAGTGGCGTCCTGTCTTTCCTGTCAGATGCATTGAAATTTGCTCCTTTAGCAAGAAGAGATGTGACTATGGCGTCGGAACCACGAGCACAAGCAGCATGTAGTGGTGTCCAGCCATTCCCATCACATGCATTGATATTTGCGCCTTTTGCAAGAAGAGTCGTGACTATTGTGTCAGAACCACGCTCACAAGCAGCATGTAGTGGTGTTGCGCCGTTCTTGTCATATGTATTGATTCCTGCTCCTTTAGCAAGAAGGGATCTGACAATAGTGTCAGAATTACCAATGCAAGCAGCATATAGTGGCGTCCTGCCGTAGTTGCTAGATGTATTGATATTTGCTCC
Organism: Diodora aspera; assembly: GCA_031471655.1. NCBI lineage: Eukaryota > Metazoa > Mollusca > Gastropoda > Lepetellida > Fissurellidae > Diodora > Diodora aspera. The sequence goes on from JAUELE010116979.1 coordinate 9,536, forward strand.
TTTATCAAGAAGAAATGTGACTATGGCGTTGGAACCACGAGCACAAGCAGCATGTAGTGGTGTCCAGCCGTTCCCGTCACATGCATTGATATTTGCTCCTTTTGCAAGAAGAGTTGTGACTATAGAGTCATCCGAAGCATCATGGAGTGGCGTCCTGTCTTTCTTGTCGCATGCATTGATATTTGCTCCTTTAGTAAGTAGAGATGTGACTATTGTGTCAGAACCACGCTTACAAGCAACATGTAGTGGTGTGGCGCCGTCCTCGTCACTTGCATTGGTATTTGCTCCTTTATCAAGAAGAGTTGTGACTATGGCGTCATCCGAAGCATCATGGAGTGGCGTCCTGTCTTTCTTGTCGCATGCATTGATATCTGCGCCTTCAGCAAGAAGAATTGTCACCAAAGTGTTAGAACCACTCACACAAGCAGCATGCAGTGGCGTCCTGCCGGACTTGTCACATGTGTTTATTTCTGCTCCTTCAGCAAGAAGAGCGGATACTATAGTGTCAGAACCACGGTCAGAAGCCACATGTAGTGGTGTCATGCCGTCCTTGTCACATGTTGTGATATTTGCTCCTTTATCAAGAAGATTTGTGACAATAGTGTCAGAACCACTCTTACAAACATCATGTAGTGACGTCCTGCCGTCATTGTCACATGCATTGATATTTGCCCCTTTATTAAGAAGAGTTGTTACTGTAGTGTCCCAACCACCATAACAAGCATCATGGAGTGGCGTCCTGCCTCTCTTGTCACATGCATTGATATTTGCTTCTTTATCAAGAAAAGTTGTGATTAAAGTGTCCCAACCACCAAAGCAAGCAGCATGTAGTGGCGTCTTGCCGAACCCGTCACATGTATTGATTCCTGCTCCTTTAGCAAGAAGAGATGTGACTATAGTGTCAAAACCAAGCTTACAGGCAGCAGTTAGTGGTGTCCCAATGTTTTTGTCACATGCATTGATATCTGCCCCTGCATCTAAAAGTAACCTAACAACAGAGTTATTGCCCTTCCAACATGCACAAGGAAGAACTGGTTCATGAGGCGCCACTACGTTTGCTCCATTTGCTAAGAGAACTTTCACAACAGACGCATGCCCATAAAAGACTGCAGTGCCAAGACACGACGAAAGATAACGTTCAGATTTACCACAGAGCTCATCATCGTTTATCAGTATTATCTCTACAATACTTGCATCGTTTTCCACACCACATTGACAAACATAGTGAAGAGCTGTATGGCCCCGTTTATCCGTCTTGTGAACGCTGACCCCTCTTTTAATCAGTGTTTTAAATATTTCATCACAGGGGTTTTGTGCTGCAACAATCAAAAGTGACTCCTGTATTTCATTTAGGACACACAAGTTGCAGTCAGGATACTTTGCAATGAAAACCTGCATGGACGCTGCAGATCTGTGCCTGCATATTCCAAACAATACAGACGTTTGCTCTTCTTTGGACAGCCAGACCCTCTCACATATATACTGGAGAAGTTTGCTTGATCTGCTTTTTGTACAAAGAACAAGGAAAGATTCCTTTGTGTTCTCATCTTTCTGTTCTATCAAAACACGAAGACTTTGTGCATCAGTCTTATGAGACAACAACTCTTCCATGAATTCTTTGACAAAGTTTTCATCATGAAATGAATCATGAGATAGCGCATCTGATATGTTTGCAGCTGTTATTTCAGCTTCCATTCTTTTTATTAAGTTTGGTTTGTGTCTGCCATCAATGGCAACAGTCGTTTGTTCTTCTTTTGGGAACGTACACAATCCTTTCAAACGTACTCTGTCATTTAAGAAAGTCATGGTGCACTTTTGAAGTACAAACCGAGGAATTGTCTTACAAGCAATGAAAGCGACAGTGTCATAAATAGACGGATGATGGAATGTGACCTGTTCCTCCTCCTGCTTGAAATATATGCCCTTGGCTTTATCTATTGTTCGTTGGATCTGAAATGAGGTTTCAACACTTGTTTCGGTAGAATCCAGAGAATATACGCCCCCATTTCTCAACATGACCCTCAACATTGGTCCAGCAACCTCGTCTTCAAACATTGATCGTATCTCCTGTTTCAGAAATTCGAGCGGATGAGTAAAGAACAACTTAATTTTTAGACATGGATTCTTGGAGTACATATCTGCAAATAATCTACAGCAGTGTGGAAAGCCGTGAGGCAGATCCATCTCGCAAACCTCCCTCACTGTGCTCTCGTCAACGTCAACGTTATAATGTTGTGCGTAATGGAGCCAAATCTGTACTTTCTCCTCAAATGTATAGTTTGTGTCTTTTGTCAAATCCATGATGTGGCTCTCTTTCAAAATTAAAGAATGGAATCGTCCCAAGTGTTTAGAGGCTGAGTTCAACACGCTGGATCTTGAAACAAGCAGAACGGTTGGTTTGGATGCTGATAGCGATTCCTGTGTATGTTCCTCCAATGCCAAATGATCGTCAAACACATGTTCCCATCGCGATAAATTGGATAAGTTGAAATGTGAAGAACCAAATATATCATTTAGTAGAATTATGCTTCTTTTAACTGATTTTACAGCAAAATATTGATCAGTGGTTCGAACAATAAACACGTCTCGCCCCATGTCTTGTAACTTCTTCATGGCCATCATTGCGACAGTTGTCTTTCCTTCCCCCGGGCTTCCTTTCACTACAAAAACAGATGGACCCTTTGACAGTTTATCCACAAGAGTTTTGACAGCGTCTGTGAGGACCATGCCTTTAGTCCACTTCTCCAGAGTCTTTGATGTAGCATCTGAAACCAAAACATAATGTGTATTTTCAGCAATAGGCTGAATTTGAGATACAGTTTCGAAAATCGTTTTATAGATTTTTATAATTCTTCATTTAAATTAAAGTCAAGTCAAACTTTCGTGTTTCGACGATATAGCTACAAAACTGTTGATACTAAGGGAGCAACCATTTGGTTTTTATCAGGGTGGAGGCTCGAGATGGCGGTGTGGACGATTTTATAATATAAATAGATCGCAGACAATGTCAGAGAAAATAAATGGCCTGTGCGAGTCAAGAGAAAGCAAATAAATTTCAGAGATATTAACATTTTTAAAAATATTTGTCAGTATAATTATGAAATGTGATGAAAATATTCCAAAACATTCCTGTCAACATTAAATCTCAATGCCTGATTCAGGGTTGGTCATACCCGGCTTTGCAACATTTATATTAACCTTAATTCCCAATGACGGATTCAGTGAAAATCTGCCCCCGCCTTATTTTAGTGATGAAATGACAAGTATATGGCATTATTTAGAGAGTTGCAAAGTTCTGTCTCTGTCCTCCTCCCCAGTGTTTCATTCACATCTGGACTTCAGCACTGCAGCATTGGTTGATGTTTGTGCAGTAGACATGGACATGGGGTAGCCAGGTCGAGCCCTCTTCGACGGTTTAGGAACCCAGAGCCTCCAGAGCCACTTGTACTTATTTGTCAACACTCGGTACGGTGCTCAAATGCAATACCAACCTAGTTTATGTTACAAAGATGCTGTACTAAGTTTCATCAATATTCGTGGCAGCTAGAGATGTGACGTTGAATTGTTTAAATACGGTCAGATAGACGAATGGCCAGAAGGATGGACGGATGGACGCCGTCTTTGGGCTTTTACTAACAAAGGCGAGGAAATTGTATAAATTGAGATTGCATATATTTCAGTTGAAATGACAAAATAGTTTTACTTCAGATTTTCACTGGATGCACATTTACAGAAAACCTTTTCAAAATAACACAAGAAGCTAAACTTAGATGGTTCCAGTTCAGATTGCTTCATAGAATCCTGACTACCAACACCTTTTTCTGCACGTCAGAAAGAGAGTTCTCTTTATACATGCTGTGAAAAAAAGTAAAGAATCCTTCTTACACTTATTCTGGCTCGAAATTATTACATGGATTGCTGACAAATGTGGTCACACGTATACTCCTAAATTGTCTCAAGAGCTTGTTATCATGGGTTGTAATAACACAACTGTCACTGACAGCATCTTTGATTTGATAGCTTTATTAGCTAAATATTATGTACATAAATGCAGATGTCTGAATCTAAAACCGAGTATCAAAGCTTTCCAGAACATTCAATTTAAGAACACTCTTAGCATGCTTTATACAAAGTGGGCGATCTATCATGTACTGTTTGAATAATTTTATTCTGTCTCATACTGGTGTTGATGGATATTGTTGTAAATGAATGAACCAAGAGATGTGGTATTCTTTGCTTAGTAGGGCCTCCAGTGAGCGACTTCTTCCTGGTGCAGCAAACACACTCGAATACGACAGAAATTCGCGCGTTGCGCTTATTTAGGGCAACAGAGTTTGCCAAATACTACCAAATGGTGCCGAACTGACACAAATTGGTAACTCTTCCTACTACACTTCTCTCCGTCATCTTTTGAAGTCGGTAAAACTTCTCAGCAGTCCTCTTCGTTAACTCAGAAACAGCAGCTCGAGGAACCCTCTTCAGTTTGGAAATGATTACTGCGAATCGGCCCACCAGGAAAGGATTTACTTATAAACTCTTGATGTTCCTCCAGTTGGAGATACGGAGCATCGGGTTCAAGCACCGTGTGGTTCAGACTCATAACTTTAGTAACATCCTGCAACGTTTTGTTGTGCTTTACTAAAGGTGATGTGCCAAAAATGGCGTTAGGGAAGATCTATAGACAAGCTCTGTAAGATTTTTAATTTCCGTTGAAACAGTGAACATGAACTTTGTGTTTTGTGGAAATAAACCATGGATTAACTGAAATGCCCTCAGAACTGATGATCTTTCCAAGACACTTAACACTTGTTTGAAAAAGTGACATTTTTGGAGTTTCAGTCACTGTTCCACTGGCGTAACATACTGCAGATATGGATGGATCTTCCCAAAAATGCACAACATAATCTCATGGAGGGTTCCTACTCCGTCCTTCCCAAAAGATCTGACATGATAGCAATTGGGTTGG
>JAUELE010117090.1:0-14500 GCA_031471655.1 Diodora aspera
CTCCAGAACCATTTTCCTAGGAAAAGTATTCCTACCCTGGATCACGGTCTCAATTTCCTTATGTATTTGGGTTCCCCTCGGAACCTTTTGCTCACGAAACCAAACATCGCTTACAATTGCTGGGCCAACATGCAACTACTGTACGATCACGCTCCCTCCACATTAGAGAAAATACCATTGTCAGCAAGAGACACATGAACATAAGCTCATATCTTTCTAAAGAATTCAATGAAATGTTTGGTTTCAAAATTTCTTTTGGTAACATGTATTCAATTATATCAGATTAGAATTCATGGTTTAAGACTATTACCCATCTCCCCATCTCTGGAGAACTGGAGCTATTTTATCATCAGTAACCTGAAAGATACACTGAATGTCAAAATTTAACATTTCAATTGTGCATACAAGTATTTTACTTCCCATAAGAAGAAGACTTTTAACAATGACATTCTACGATAAACTGCTACAAAAGACTCAATATGGCATGCAAAATAGATATAGGTACCCTCAAAATATTTTGCAATAATAAAATAACCATAAATTGAAGTTTTATTTGTTCAATTTTACAATTGATGTTCTGTTTATGTAAGGAGCAGTGATTACGTGACCACTGGAATTCCTTCTTAAGTTTAATAACATATTTAATCTCTTTTTCTGTAAATAACAACCTTGGTTGGCTCAGGATTTTACACGCAATCAATTGAAACTTCACGTCACCACTTGACACAGAAAATAACAATAACATTGTTTACTTGTCTCTATCTCCTGGCTAGTACATCATTTATTGTAGCCAAACTTTCTAAAAACGTGTTTGAATCAAGCTGGTTCCTGTCCTATAATTTCAATTAAAGCTCACTTTGTTCTTGTCTAAATATAGTTCCAATGCAAATGGTGTCCACATACAGAATGTCGTAGCCATTCCAAATGGCTTGTGATGCTGTGCTGTGCCATAAATACCTACCTTTGTCTTGAAATCTTTGAAACATTTATTTGAAAATACATTTGTTTTGCATATAGATACATAGATATTCAGCTTTATCTATTTATAGTAATGTGATGGCATATATGGTTTTACGGTATTTTGGATATGTGCTCCCGAATGCTAAAATAGGTCTGGTGCTTTCTATGTGAAATAAATACATAAACTGTAATCATGCCTTGTAAAAGGGAGTGCCAAACTATATAACGCCATATTCTCTTTGTCTTGGTTGATACAGACAGATTTATTTTCTACTTTCAATTAGCCAGTTTCATTCCAAACCTTTCTCTGAGGGTTTACCGAAGAATCTTCTGTCGATTTCCGAATGTTTTCTGAATATCAGCCGAATGTTTTCTGAATATCAGCCGAATGCATTTTTTGCATTCCCAAAGAGGCTGCATTTTCAAGAGGCTGTAAAACCGACAAACATGTTTTGTGTATTATTCATGGTATGTACATAATTTTATGTATATTATTGTTCCAAAAGTTATTTTAAACAGAAAACACTAAGTTTGATCATTTATTCAACTTTTATGTTGAAGTTTAACATCAATCACAATTACAGAACTCTTCTATAAAAACGACTTCTTGCAGATATTTAAAGTTTTCTTGTCTAGTTATACTCATAAATAATATTCATAAATACTTTTCATAAATGATGTGTTTGAACTGCACTAAAGGACAACACATTGCAAGCAGCGGCACTGATTTCTCTGCAGCAGCAGTGTCTCTCAAAGTGTGCCAAAACTCTCAGTGTGCAAGTGTCCGACAAACATCAAAGGAGACATCCATAAGCTTCTGATACCATGTTTACTAGCCAGTCTGTTATGTGGGTCAGTGGCCTTTCAGAAATCCCCTTTGTAAATTACTAGATAGTGGAGATCTCTCTCTTCCCTAATACTCAAAGTGGAGGGAAATTGTAGAGCATAATGAAACCAGTCTGTCAGCCCGATAGAAGACGTCCTACACAATGTGGACGGAGAGAGTGGCGATTCATCAGCCCTCCAAATATTGATCCCTCCCGGGTTCTTGGAGTAAAATGCAAAAGAAGTGTTAAACCAAAATCAACACTTTTGTGCGACCAACCATGGTTGACATTCAAAGTCCACTGGCATTACATGAGATGTTAGATTAAGGCAAACTTGCAGCTATCTGTGTGCAGCTCTTGTGGTGAAAACATTAGTCAAGTTTGTCATTCTATATCCCGAGATCCATTAGGGTAGAAATGCCATTAGCCATGATTTAAGGTCCACTAGTCGCTGCTTATATTTTTTGCTGCACTGGGCTTACAACATGCTGCGCCATGTGTAATAAATGTCACAGGTTCACTTAACATTCTTTGAGACGATGTGTTACATTGCAAGGGCAATATTTCAGCCATAAACCAGTGTGATGTGCAAAGAGAATACATAAAGGAGATTGATAAAAAGAAATTATAATTTCAGTCTGGTGTTTTTGTCAGCCCAAACATTAAACCCTGTCACTGGAACACTGTACCATTCACAACACGTGTCAACTTCCCACGGAGTATACAACCTAAGCTAAGGCCTGAAAAAAAGAAATGTTTCTGGTATTTGCCCCCAGGCAAAAATGATGCGATGATGCGATCTTCCTTTTTTTTATTTTATTTTTGGATTGACTATTCTATAATCAGCTGTATTAACAGATAAGCAAATAATATTTCAGAACAACAAACTTTTAATAAATTAAACAAAAATATTACAAAATCAAAATTAAAATACGGAAAACAGAATTTAGAGTTATCTGCCCTTGGCAATTAATATCTGGGGTAAAAAGAGTTGACGCGGGTTCGAGATTGACGCGCGATGAGATTAGAAACAAAAACTTTGTTTTTAGGCCTAAATGTTAGTTAAACATCACATTTCCATAACTTTCTGACTTGGTACCAAATGTACCCAATTTCAGCTGGGCGGACTCAGATAAAGAAAGTCATGTGTCCAAGCGACACCACTGACACTGTCAGTGTCTCAGTGTAAGGCAGGGGTAACCTTGAGAGTTTTACAACACTTCACCAATAATCAGCATTCTGGAATGTCAACATCTTTCACATCCCTACCAGAATACCATGACGTTAACAAGCCAGCTAACATGATCAGTGGAATAACAAGATTCAAGGCAGAAATATCTATAGAAGACAGAAGCATTTATCAAACAAAGCCCAAAGCCACATCTCTGCATTACCAGAAGACCCGGAACCCTGATGTTCGTGGACATTTTTGTCTGTCAGTTAATTGCACCACAAAGGGACTTTCTATGAGAGATGTTCCAAGACCTGCAGACAGGCTTCCGTGTTGCTCAAGCAGCAAAAGACTGATCACAGAGCGTTTGCGTCAGAAGCTAAACCCCGGCAGGCGTACATGGCGTCTCAAGTTACAACAATAAAAATAATTACATCCTGGTTCAGTTTGTTAACAATATGCATCATTACAATGAAAAGTGTATTAAAACCTTGACAGAGTCCGTCCATTATCAAGTAGCAGGCGTAATTAGTTCTCCCAGCTACTGGTGCAGTACTTGAACTCAGAGAAAGAAGCTGAAATGTACTGGAGGGGTTGGGCAGAAGGTTCAAGGGAGTCCTAGAAAGAGACAGTACCAATTTTTAGGTCCTGCAGTAAGGGTCCCCAACTCCTCAGATCCTGACTGGTGGGCCCAGATATTGCTACTGCAAACTCGAACTGTTAACTAGCTTGACTGTACTCCAGTATTCCTGACCTAGAGAGGTTAATGTTTAACCTGCACATTCCAGAAATTCTGATTTGGCACATGGGGGACAGGCTGCCTCCAGGAAGGAGGAGAGTGTTAGTATTTTGACCCCATGTAAAAGGAGAGAATTGGGAAATAGTTTTTGTTTGTTAATGGATATAGGTATTATTGTAGGGTAAAAGAGAAAAGAGAAGTAGAAGTGGCTTGTTTTGCTTGGTTCTTAATATTGTATTTTGATTTATTTAAAATATCTTTATTTATTATTTAAAAAAACAAATTATTAAAAAAATATATAATACATTGGCGTTTATTTGGTGTTTACTTAGGTTTTGGCAATTAATTGGGTTTGTCTGAGATGAATTTGTCTGTGGTGAATATGATTTGTTTGGTGGGTTGAATAGATTGTGTATGGCGAGTTGCTCCTGACCCAGTGTAAGTGCGAGTTTACAGTGCTGGAGGGTGTATTTAGTGCAGTGAATAAGTGCATGTTCTATAGTGCATGGTGTGTTGCAGTGGGCGCAGTTCAGTGTGTGTATTGGGTTTGAGAGTTTTGCTTTAAACAGTTTGAGCCTGAAATAAATAGATTGTGGAATACGAAGCTTAACAGTCTAAAATAACATTTCTGTTCTTGTTTGAAGAAGATATAAACACAAGATATATGTTGTGGAATAGGTTATATACCAACCCTCTTATGAATAACAACCTGACCATTAAATATATATTTCTGTTCATAATTTTGATGAGTCAGTGCTTAACAAGATCTACAGTATACATCCCAAAGCTGATCCTTATCCTAAATATTAAACATTGTAACAGCTGGCCACCAGAAGCTAGATGGTGACATCTATGTTGACAAGCTTATCAAGCACGCTAATTACACATTGTGACACCACTGACTGTTTAATCATGTGGATGAAAATGCAGTACTAAATTAGTCTGTAACATGAATTGTTTAAATAAGCTAACTCACCTTGAATCATATAATTCGGATCAATAATGACAATCCTTTCTAAGCTTACAGTAAGGGGAAATAGAAACGCCAAGTTCATTTGTAAAGTAAAATATTAAACTATAAAATAAAATATCGTACTAATAATTATTTAAATATATAGGACGGTCCTAAAATAATGGAATGCCTGGTTTACTGAATTTCTCAAATGTTCTGCTAATTTCTGCCTTACACCAAGCTTCACCAGTCTTTTTTGCGCATATAACACTCTTGTGAAGTCAACCTTGGTCTAATACTGCTTTAGTTTACCATTGTTTCAGCCTTTTTAATTGCTTCATGGACCTCTTGGTGTGTTGATTATTTCTTTGATATATCTGAATATACACTTAATCTACAAATTAATCTGAAATGCCAGAAATAAATACAAATTTGGTAGCCTCCAAACGACTGTAAAAATCATTGAACACTTATATCACTTCTCACCAGTCGCAGCCTCAGATCCTCAGACAAGTCCCTCCTGCAAGTACCAGCTTCTTGGTCTCGTACATATGGTGACCGAGCATTCCAAGTGGCAGGACCCCAGTTATGGAACAGTCTACCCCAACAGCTCAGGGAAATAGTAAACATCAGAACTTTCAAAAATAAACTAAAAACGTACCTATTTAATCAAGCCTTTGACTGTTAACTGACTTTCATCAGCGATCATAAGCGCTTCAGAGCAGTTTACTGGTCTTAGCGCTATATAAGTATTTTCATGTATGTATGTATCTGTCTTAATTTGTATGCTTTTTTGGGTTTTAAGTTTATATAACAACACCGCTTTCCCCGAATGTTATCACGCGAAGGCGCAAAGCAACAACAATTCAAAGTTATCTTTCCCTACAGTAGTTTACAAACCAGTTTCTTCTTGTACTCGCTTAGGGCTGGACTGCGGTGGGTCTTTTAAAATGGAGACGAGAGTCATACGAGTCCCCTACTCGGCCACGGAAAGAGAGGAGTAGCTACGATTGGGGAACCACCAGCTCGATTTTTATAACAATGGTGTCATTAAACAGTATCTCAGTTAAGGATTCAAAATCTATCATTGTTTGTCTGGGAACTCGTTTTTGGGGGTGACTAATATTTTGACCGATTGGCAGTTAATACTTCAATACATGAATAAATAGTATATTTAATTTCAAAATTTCCAGTCGATCTGCATGCAGCAACTAATCCAGGTCAAGTGTCGCGCCTTGTCTTATAAGAAGATGATCTAATTTTGTAAGACTAGACTGTGTTTTGGTCTCTTAACGAATATATCGCTATTAGAATATTTTCGGCGTTTTAAAACTTTGAGGATGCAAAGTCGTAATGTTTATGCGTGATATTAATTCAGGATGTTAATAAATATATGTTTGTTCAAACAAGATGTTCATATTTTCAAGATACTTTTATGAATAAATTACAATTATGTGTTGTACAATATTGGCAGTCACCGAGCGCCTGTGGCCCATAATTCTGTGAAATAAAAGTCAGTAATTCTGATTTTCGAAAGAACCAAATGACAATCTATGAGAGCAGAGACGGTTTGATGAAGAGTGACAAAAAGACATATGGGGTTGGAAAATAGATTAAATAAGTGTGTACTTGAATCGTTTCTTTGGATGTCAGTATACCTTTTCTTATGCTGTCTTTTTGAAGATGGAACGTACATATCATATATCCCCTACCACTTCATGGCGGTGGGGGGGGGGGGGAGGGAGTATAATAAATATACCACAAGAAAATGACAATATAGATTATTTTTTTATCAAAGCCTAAACAGTACTGCGAAGAATGATTAATAAGAAAAGGTTTACCTGAAGTTCAAACTCCGGCTCAAACTATCCATTAAATCCCTACAGACCTGTGCATATGTTTGACCATCTGACGAGGGGTGCTTCCGGCAGTAATGAACCCACTGAGAAATGGAGGATGAAATCAATCAAGTCAAAAAGGACAGGAGGTTCAAGAACACAAGAAAGAAATAATTAGAGCGCCTCATTTGGTTTGAAACAAGTTTATGTTGTTTATTGACTCCGAAGCATATAACGTACACAAACAGATGTATCTGTTCTTTTGACAGAAAACGAGCACTGATGCCAACGACATTTACATAAAACATTATATGTGTATAGTATATTGTATTACAACTTACACAATATGTATTATACTCAGTTGTCATCTCTCTGCAGTTTACACATATGATAGAAACACAAGACCGAGAGCCAAACATGATCATTCTAATAACTGACACACTGCTCTTTAAATTTGATTATATGGCAACATAAAACATAGAAATGAAATTCCTGAGACATGAATGAGATAATATCAAGAAGCGTACGTCCAAATTTGCCAGAATTAGATACTGTATGTAAGCTAAAAGAGTTAAAGTTAGGCGGAAAGAAACGACCTCATGTACAATCAAATCTTTGATAGAAAAGTCAAGTGTACCCTTGATATCCGGTATTCAGTGAAACTCCCGTGTGACCCCCAACGAACGTCACTAAGCGCGATAATCCAACTTAGCATGCAGTCAAGTAGACAATTGTCATCTTGAAGAGCTACACCATTCCAAAATCACCCAAGAGTGTGCTTGAGTCGATTAAATTTGCTGATTTCAGGTCAGTCTTCCACATTCACGGCCTAGGCAGTCCTGGATGTGTTCAATCGGACACACTGCAAGGATTTGTGCTTTTAAGTCAAGTCAAGTCAAATCATTTTTATTTAGGCCAAAGGCCAAAAGTTATCATGACATTCGAGCATTTACATGAATGGGCAGAAACATAAAACATAAGTGTGTATAATAAGGAGTATTAGCCTAAGATTCATTGAATAGATAACTGTGCTACAATATACAGTAAAGTGAATTAATCATTAGCATAAACCCTCATTATGTGATAAACACATTTTGCTACACTTAATACAATTTCAATTCGTTTATCGTTCATCAACTTTTTTAATTTAAACATACTTGGATGTGTATAGTAATATTCCGGTAAATATAATTTTTCTAAGATTTTCAAATGTGGGACAAAGGATAAGAACATGATACTCGTCTTCAATTTCATGGCAGACTCTACATTTACGATCATTAAATGGTATTTTTGGTTCGGTCCATCTACCTCGATCTATCAAAAATCGGTGTGAACTTAATCTAAAACATGTCAAGGCAATTCTATATTTAACAACATCTACACAATGCAAAAAGTGTTCAAAACATAAAATCTCTTTGATATGCAAGTACATTCGCGTATCAGAAAGACTGTCTAAATTATATTTCCACTTCTAAATATCAATATCATTAATTCTCTGCTAAAAGCATTTAGAAATCCGGATACATTTGGCACAAACTGTGATTCCCAAAGATAAACAAATCCATGACTATATAAAACGTGTCTTAACAGAGTTACCCAACTTTCAGTGTGAGAACATATCAATGACATACCAAAAAGAAATAAATAGACCTGATAAAAGTATCTATGTTGGTTACCGCTGATAAGTTTTAACCAATATTTCACTATTCATATCTTACCTTTTTACTAAAGGCACACCCGTGGGTCACTGATTGACCGTAACACCAGACTTCAACAATGGCTTGACGTCGCTGTTTACACAACAGTCGCAATTTTTAGGATGGTGGCTGAAAGGAGATGGGTTTAGGCATGACTGTAAACATTTCGTCCAAGATGAAGATGGGTCTGTTCTTGTGTTGGGTGACGCCCATTACCACGTAAACACCGAGTGACTCACGGTGCAGGGAACGTGAATCAGATGAACTATGGACGTGTCCTTGAGCACACATGCCTTCCACGTGTTTACTGTGTCTATGTCGACTTCCTGTTGCTTGAAGACGATCATGTTCGTCCACGTTAGACAAGAGATGGTTCCTTGGTCTAGCAGGGTCTTGAAAGGCTGTCCTGACAGGTACAAGTCCTTGCACTGACTCCGATTGAGCACACTGGGGCCGACTGGTTCGTCAGTCGGAAGACTGGCATTTCTCCAGCAGATTTAGTCGACTTATCTCTTGTGTGAATTTCAATTGTTATGGCTCCTCAAGATAGCAAGTCTACTTGACAGCATGCCAAGTTGGATTGTCGCCGAAAGTAAGTTTCACTGGATATCTGATGTCAAGGGTACGCGTGATTATTCTATCAAACATTTGGTAGTACGTAGGGTATTTTGATGCAACATTTGTTACTTTAAACTGTTGAGTTTAAATCCCTGACGTGTGTGCTTCTGGATATCATCTCATGTCATATCTTCCCAAGCACGTTTTTGCCGTTTTTATGTTGCCATGTGATCGTATTTAAATGCGCTGTGTGTCGGTTATTGAATCGATCATCTTGGACTCTTGTTTCTGTTCGTTTCTAACTGTGTTTCAATGTGAAAAAGTGTAGAGGCGTGACAAACGTTTACTGGCATGGGTATATATGGTTATAGCTCCTAATCATACTCAACCCAATAAGTTTTGTCACCCTCTCCTACATGTTTCACATGTGACAGAAACACTGTCGAAAAAAAAACATGAATTGGGTCAACGATGACCATTTTAGTAAGTGACACAATGCGTATTTGAATTGGACCATACGGCAACATACAACATGGCCATGAAGTGTCTGGGGCATCACTTAGATGATATCGAGAAGTCACAAATGTGTAAGGTAACACAGAATGCAATGCATGATAAGACTCCTGCACTGCCAAATTACTGATAAATTAACTCATTATCAGCAAGAGTATACTTGTTTAAATACCTCTAGGGTTCCAACTTTTAATTCTCGATTATTTAAACCATTCAGGGTATTTGGGAACAGGTCAATACTGTCAGTCGCCATGTCCGAAGAGTTGGTGTCGGTCAAGTGTCCTAAACTTGACCACTGGCGTCGTCCACCTGGCTTCCACAACAAAGTTGATACGTTGAAGGTGGGAACACCAGAGAACGCCTGTTGAAGGTAGTAAGCTAATTAGTAAGTATTCACACAGGTAAAAAGGGCAGTGAGCTATATGGCAATGTAGTGGAGGAATTACTTAAGCAAATTAATAGGTGTTTTAACGCTTACAAACATATGTCTCCCGCTCTGTATTCAATACTCCGCCCTTCTTTCACGGAAGATCCAAACCCTCAAAAATCTTAGCAAGGCTCCAGCTCAATATCGGTGCCACATTTCATGAAAATATGCTGACACCGATTAAAAAAATGTCACAAAGTGTCAACACTTCGTTGCCAAGATAATTGAAAAATTACTTTCAGAAAATTAATACACTGAAAAGACACACTAGACCATGTACCCATGGTAGGTCTATTGATCCGGAAACGAAACAGTAAATCATAACTGAAAATAGTTTCTAGAAAATTCAAATCCTGGAAGGGCACAATTATCGGCAAACAGGCCAGACAAAGGCCGTCCAAGATCTGGAAGACCAAGGGTCACAACGCCAGGTAAAGACCTCTACATCCGGAACTGATTCGTTACAGCGACGTCAACAGCAGCAACAGGGACTAGGACACCCCATCAGCAGACGAACAACTTTACGTCCACTCCGCATGGGTGATATCAGAGCCTATCGTGCTGTCCTTGGAACGGCCTTGACCCCTCTACACCCTCAACGCAGAATACAATGGGCCAGAACTTCACGTCGGTGGCAGCTAGCGGCGTTATTGGAGAAGCGAGCTGATCACGGATGAAAGTTGCTTCAACCTGTTCCAAAATTATGGCCGAGGGGTGTGTGTGTCTACAGCATAGTACATGACAGATATTATGTTTTAGGAGCTTTCGGGGTCATGCTGGCCTGGGAAATTTGAAAAATTAACTTGCAAAATGGTGTATTTTCAGCATATTTCATACGTTTTCATAATATTGTAGGGGTTGGTTTCATGCTAAAATTGCAAAACAAAAAACACTTAACGGGCTCGTTAAGTTCTGTGTGAAAATACTGAACAGTTCCATGATTCTGCTCTGGGAACTTAAAGCAAAATTTCAACATTTTATTGCCATAGCAATGAAAAATACATTTCTGTGAAAAACGAAACCCTGAAAAGGCACAACTACACAATGGGTCCAATGTGCGTGGGGTTTTGTCTTTGTCATCGATATGGTCCAGTGCCGAAATGCAAGCCATTTTCAGTATGAACTCACTCTACCCCACTCCCGGTCACGCCCACTTGTAGGGTAAGGGACTTAAAAAGGCACTGCTAAATAATATACCCAAAGCGTCTGTCAAATTCTGGGTACCAATGGTGAACAGTTTCAGAGTTCTGCTATGTGAGCTAAAATGGCAAAAGTACAATACTTTTCGGTCAAAGAAATGGAACATATTGTTTTATAGAAAATTGAAACCATGAAAAGCCACAACTACATCATGGGCCCAACGTGCGTGTAAAATTTTGTGGAAAAGCACTGAATGTGAGAGCGACTGAAATTTGGCAGTGATGTTTCTCATGTGTCAGAACAAAGCATGACACACACACACACTGATCTACTGATACAATAGAAGGTTCACACACGTACCTCGCTGCTGTCATTGAATTCCGCTAAGGCTACGTTGTCTAAAGTTGTATTGTAAGGAACAGTTTCATTGACGTTGTTTTCCAATCTGTTCTGTAGAAACAACCATTTGGAGAAGTGTCGCAGCAATGACGAAGTACCATATATTGCATCTACTTTAGACACCTACAAAAGAATTACACTTAAACATATTATGCTTATTGTATACTCCACTGGGAGTTGACGAATGTTGTGGACGGTACATTGTTCTAATGACTGGGGTAATAATGTTAAGCGCTTTGAGCATGCTGTCGCATGAATCAGGCGCAATATAAGTGTCCACATCATTATTATTATAAGTATTATTATTATTATATAATGCAATTAAAAAACGAAACTTATCAAAACCTCAAACACCATTAACTGAAACTAATATAAGCTATTAAAAATTCAAAAACAAAAGGAATGCAGACAATAAGCGGTTTTATCAAAGAAATATTACATACTGATAATTGCTACGATGGACCCTCAGTTATTGTACCAATAAACTGTAACTTTTAGCAAGAGTAACAAAAATATGATGTAGCCCTGATCGATTATGGTTATTCGTCAATCAGTAGTGCGACAACACGGTGTACTTTAAGGTGCGTTTTCACTGTACGACTGCTTGAAGCAATCCCTTTATTTCAATCAGACCGAAGAGTTAAATCCTCATAAGTTGAAATTATTTCCACCTGTTGAAACCATGAGAACAAATCCCATGTTGATGAACGAGAAAGGAATCAGATTCCGCCAAACAATATGCCGAACATCATAGCTGGAAGGATTGGTCTCCCTGTGTCGTAATCAACTAGTCGTACAGTGTGAACGAACCTTTAGGCGTCGAGTTCAGTTCACATTTGGGGTTAGATTAGGTTATGACTGGGTTGTGGTTGTTTATAGTTATGGTTAGATTCAGGCTTAGTGAAAGGTTATGATTAGTGTTGGGTTCAACCGATGGGATGTCGGGCTATCGGATCCAACTTGTATTTATCAGAGTTGAAGAAAGGGGCACATGCACACCCGGATCATACCTTGTAAAAGACATCCTGGATCGGAGTTTTATTGCAGACAACAACAAAGTTCAGCGTCTTTCTGTACACGTCCAGTCTGTTGATGTTTGTCAGATGTTGAACCACTTTCACCAGAAAGCTTTCAAATACAGGTAAAGTGCTGGACATAGTTGTTACATTTAGATTCAGTGTGTTCCATGAGTTGCACATCAGTTCTGGCAATTGAAAAACGTGTGGTATTTATTACAAGCTAAACGTTTTCGAATATGGTAATGTTCATTGAAGCACTCAGCCAGAACTGAGGACGTAAATATGAGAACGACGTCAGAGTCAAGGCGAGGATGTGCCAATTAAATACGTCATCTGCAGTTCATGTTCAGTTCAACACTTCATGCATTCGCGTGTCAGTTGAAGACATTACGAATGCGTCTGTGTGTTTCCGACTTCATGAATTGTCCACTCGTATCAACTTCCTCTCTTTCCGTAACCGCCCAGAATACTCGTACCTATATTTGCACGCGCCCTGACCGGGCGTCGGTCGTGACCAATCAGAGCGTGTGCAGTATTGGAAGTAATGAGGTCAAATAGTTTTTACTGTGCAAAATTATTATCACATTAAAGAATTACTCAAAATATATATCAGTCCAAATTACGAATTAACTACTTGTTGCAGTGTTTTAAGAAGAATTGAGTGAGTTGAAAATTGATGAGGTAATATTGAAGATTTGGCGTGGATAAATATTCTATTCAAACTGACGAGTAATTTCGAATTTAGAGTTATCGTTCTTGAAAGTAGTCCGACGTACATGGCGTGGACACAAACAAGAGGCGTCATCAGCATAGTGTTCGAGCAGAGGGGTCACGAACACTGAATTGTCAAAATCAATCAGTGCACTGGAAACTCGCTCCGATGCAATGTTGGGTTTCAACGGCAGTTGGAGTGTCCAGCAAGTTAATGTTGGGATCGTCCAGTTTCAAGCATCAAGAAAGCTGTGTGACATTCAGCGTTTGACAGACGGGTGTTAACGATTGATGGGGAACAACCATTCAAAGAAGAACGTTCAATATGCCTCAAGGTCGTCCACGTGTATTTTGCGTTGCCTAGCACCCCTGCTCAACCTGTACATGAAGGTCATCATTTTGTGATTGTGATAAGCGAAATTTGAAAAATACTGGAAACTACTATGAACGGTTTATTTTGCCACCAAGTAAAGTTACCCACTCGAAAAGTTTGCTAGGTACACTAACTAAATTAACCAGCAATTGAGACCATCAATCAGCAATTCTGGATCCCATGGAACAGTGACAACAAGATTATCAAGTTAAAGGAAGCTACGGAATGAAACTCCACAAACCAGACCTCAACATAGATCCAGGAATTTCTATTTCTCCGCCATCAAACTTTATTGATCCTATCAGAACTCATTATCAGGAATCGATCCGTTGCTACTTCCTTACTGTCTTCTTGTTTGCATTCCTTCACTGTAACTTGTTGGTTTATTACTTTGTTACCCTTGCCCATCCCGGGTTTCCTGATCAGCTTGTCGTCATGTTTCGTCAAGTCCTCCCTCATCATGACATATATTTGGGAATACATTTAATTGAAAATGTTATTCTGCTGCTGTTGGAGTTGACATTGGCGGGATTCGAACCCGCGCTCTCAGTATATTGCCCTTATTGCCAGCACTAAAGGCCAGCGATGTAGACCATTCAGCCACTGAGACGAAGTTTAGCAACTGTAATCCCAAATAAAACAAATAATGTTGTAGTTCATCATCCCCTAATCTGTGACTGAATATTGCACTCCCTCATTATGCCTGTATAAACCCCTCTATGTGTGCATATACTAAATCAATGACCATTGTCATCTTGACTCGTTCTGTTCTACTCATTACTGGAGCAACACCGAGTCCATTGAGACCGATGAATGTATTTTCACGTTGATGTGCAGGTCTACCAATGACTGATTAAAAGTATGCCTCGAAGAATTCGTGCATGTCCGACCAATAGGGGTGGTTTACTGCATTCTAATTACTCTGGGTGCGATTTCTGATTTGAGCCCCGACCTCTTTAACGATATATCTAGTGCACCACCGTCTAATAGACCACCAACAATGGAAACCATTACATCTACTCCCCAGCAGATATGACCATATCATTTCCCATTTCCCAATACCATATATATACTGACGTCCAAAAGAAAGTATACCAAATGATTTCAATTATTTGCCCTTACGTCTTTATGCCATAGTTGATCAAAAGGATGCTTGGATTTCGGTGAGTGTAATTT
>JAUELE010117200.1:0-14496 GCA_031471655.1 Diodora aspera
GTGTGGGGTGGCAGGATCCAGTATCACTCTCAGCCTCCAGTGTGGGGTGGTGGGCTACAGTATCACTCAGCCTCCAGTGTGGGGAGGTGGGATCCAGTATCACTCTCAGCCTCCAGTGAGGGGCGGTGGGATCCAGTATCACCCAGCCTCCAGTGTGGGGAGGTGGGATCCCGTATCACTCTCAGCCTCAAGTGTGGGGCGGCGAGATCCAGTATTACTCTCAGCCTCCAGTGTGGGGCGGCGAGATCCAGTATTACTCTCAGCCTCCAGTGTGGGGCGGTGGGATCCAGTATCACTCAGCCTCCAGTGTCGGTTTCAATTCCTGCCTTTGAGGGCAAGGAATAATGTACCCACAGTTATCAGTATTCTACATGCAGTGATCATTCTGCTGTCACCATTGGTTTGTCAGTACCAGCCATTGCTCACAGGTTTTACTGCATCAAAATCAGACTTACCTCCTGCACTCAACTGGCTAAAGTGGGCATATGGCTGAAAGATTGGCGAGTCCCCACAGGTTTCATTATTTCAACACGCAATGATCATATGCTACGCTGCCACATTGTGTTATCATCATTTGTTAGGACTTCAGTACAAGCCATACCTCGCAGGTTTTACTGCATCAAAATCATCCAACATCCTACTGGTGATGAAGGCTCTGGCACTCGGTTGGCTAACGTGGGCATATGATATACATGTAGCTGAAAACTTGCCGAGTCCCACTATAAATTCATCCAAGCTCAGGCTCCAGTATACCTTTCTTCGAAACAATCTTCAATGAATTGTAGAATTCCACCCACCAAGAACTTGACACAAAGTCCACTTAAAGGTTTAACTCATTACTTGGAAGCCTCTGATGATAAATGGGACACTACAAGATCCGATGGAAACACCTCCTCTATCAGAATCAAGTCATTTTTCTACTTTACCTTGACGTTAAGCTGCCCGTCAATGAATCTGCCACACACAGAAAAAGAAATCTATTGTTGTCATAGAAGTGCATTACACTAATAAAAGCAAACATTGATTGAAAACACCAAATGAGACCAAAATGATACAGAAATTACTGATCAGCTTTGTGGGGCTAAAGACGACAAAGAGAATGTACTCTTCTATCTAAGCTTACAGCTTATATTCTTGTTCAGATCATTAACTAGGAGGCAGTCGTTCACTGCCTCCCCCCCCCCCTCCAAATCTTGGGCAAAAATGGTCACGATTCTGGCAACAATAGTGAACATAATTTTTTTTTCCTTTTCAGTATACTGGAGGGGATTTAAAGGGGGGGGGGGGGAAGGAAACTGCCACTCCCAAGTCTGAATGTTCCCATATATCCTACACCCTCCAAACTTTATTATTAATCAATATTAATATCATTATTATTATCATTATCATAAGTACATTTTTTTCTGCCTAAGGGCTACAAATAAATGTACATATATGCAACTACAGTACCAATGAGTTTTAAACCATTATAAAGCCTTGCCCACCTCTGGAACTCAGTCAAAGTTTCTGATGTGAATTATGACCCAAAGAATGATGTGAATTATGACCCAAAGAATGATGTGAATTATGACCCAAAGAATGATGTGAATTATGACCCAAAGAACGATGTGAATTAGGACCCAAAGATGCTTTTCGAACGAATAAGTTCTGCAGTTTACGTCAGAGTTCAAGTGTTTATGAATTTGATAATAAGATGTTGTTCGCTCTCTCTCATTGTCACCGCAGGACCAACATTGTGCATGTGTTCATCACATAAAAATTTAACTTGTGATGTAGTTGGCATAAAACGATATGTGGGCACTACCGGACTGATATCTTAAATTAATGGCCGTCGCGGAATACAAATATTTATTTCCAAGCCAGGTTTAGGGACTGTCAGAACAAATTAAGTTATGGATAGAACTACAAAATTATCCCTGAAGCAATCTGTATCAGAAACAGCGACATTGCTGCATCTGTTACCTGTAACAGAACAATTCTGACCACTATCCACCGCCGACAACTATCCAATTTCTTAATCTCTGACAGAGTGAGTGAGTGAAATGGATTTTTACATTGCAGGGGGCAACATTTCAGCGCAATGTGATGTGCAAGATGCATATATAATGCACTTGTTGAATGGTTGTATAATAATCAATGGTATCCAAGTTGAGGATCCCTCTATAGATGATAGACAGAACTATTATGATTATCATCCAGATCCTTGAGTAGGATCTTTAAAAAGATGGTTTATACATTGCGACTGGAATGATCCTGCTATTTTAAGCAGCTATTGTTGAACTTGCATTGAATCCTAGTGATCCTGTTCACTGGATTTTGATCCTGCCATTTAAGGATCCAGTGATCCGGATACCTCAGGATCTGATCTTCTGTATATTTCAGGATTAGATGATCCGGTTACTTTGGGATCAAATGAAAGAGCAAGTCCTTTGTCTTATGCTCTGGGGTAATTGTCAGCGATTGAGATCAGCATGATTCCTGAACTATAGCACAGATATCAGATGCAGAAAATGCCAGGCATGACATCTCCTGTGAATGGGATAGAGGTTTACAACAAAACAAGGGATAAATGCTTCGATGCCGAACAGAGGTTCAATCAGGGGTATGGTCGGACTAGTTTCATCCAGTGTGGACTCATCAACTAAAAATTTAACTCTTACTCTTTTGGTGTTATGTTTTGAAACCTCATTTGGTACTATGTGCAAAATAGGGCTTAAGAAAACATCATTTGGCACATAAGGTGTTGAAGATGATGGATTGCCAATCTAACACATGGTGGCACCAAATTTGGGCCGAATAAAAATAAGGACAAAATTTGAACCTACACGCTGCTGCTGCGATGCCATCAATGAGTGCACGTCTGGCAAAACTATTTTCCGTCCAACTTGACGGAGCAAACAAGGAAGTGGACTGCAGACATTACAGAGAGCTTTTACTTTGTGTTGACTGTCACAACTTCCCTTGCACAGTTGGTCGACTGGAGAAAGGTCCGGGTTAAGTATATTGACACAATAAACACTGGAATCAATTCTCGTACTTACAACTCTACAAGAGTGTCTGTGCTGTCATACACATCGCAACTGGCTTTGCTCGCAGACACTGTTATTACGTACCAAAATGCCCCGGACGAGTTATGCTGTCCGGCTCCCTGTAATTCCATCCTAGTCTAGCAATGATGTTTAATAGTTGTGTCGGCATTTATATATCAACACCAGTGTAATTGATTCTTTGAACAACAATTTACTCTGACAACTTCTGAATCAGTAATGATACACATATAGTTATTTTAATAGATTATCAACAAACATGCCTCTTAACCCTTAAAGTACAGATTTCTTATTCAACGTCGGGTTTTTCTTGCAAATTTTCAGGCACTGATTAACCCTGTTAACATTAAATTGCAAGGATCAACAGGTACCTTCTTCTGCACATGAGCAGATTTAGGCGGGGACAGAGCCGTCGTGCGCCTCTTCCCCCTACCCCACTAAAATCATGAAAACATATGGAAAAAGCTTTTAAATTGCTTAATTTTATATACATGTTCCATGATATTTAAAAGACTTTATCAAATAAGTGTGGACAAAACCCAGAACACATTAAATACTATATATACTGCTCTAAACAATGCGAGAGTAGGACTTTACTTAACACTTAAATCTCGTTCAAAACAATTCAGGGATTAACCGGACGCAGGATTTCACGTCCAGTACCCCAGTTTTGCTATTAGGGACACCAAGCAATTGAATCCCTGCGTCTCGTGGGATGCCAAAAAATTGACATCTTTTAGACGCAATGAGTAGATTGAGATAAAAATTAAAAATTAAAATCAAAATTTATCTACAATCCTGTCTTTGTAACAACATATGTTTACATATCCAAATCTACAAATAGCATCAACTGTATTGAACACGTAAATTTCTGAAACTGCTCCCATATTTCTAACCTTAAGGTCCAAAAAAATAAATATTAGGTGTCCCCTGAACTCACATAAGTATTTACCAGGGTAAAACCCCGCAATTACTTAAACTTGACATGTTAAATCTATCACGCTTTAGCCTTAAATAAATACAACTTTAGTCAAATAATAAAATATTAACTACTTTAGATATGCACAATTCAATTTTATAAGTATTTTTCCAAGCGTATAGCAATCAATAACGGTTGTGAATGAATATTCTCAAATATTTCTAAAACGTTATTTCAGGATTAAAATAAACATAACAGTGGTTTTGAAATGATGATAATTGCCACAATAATTAATCAATGATGTCTGCACTGAGTAGAAATGATGCCTATTAATAATGTAATTCCATGTCACTGTGTTCTCCCAATTTCATTAAAAATTGATCAAGTGTAACAGGTGCCACATTCATTACGAATGCCATGATGACAAACTTGATGACCTTTCATGAAAATCAATAGTGTACTTATGATCATGTGACTGGTAGTCACGCTCATTTCTATGTAGGAGATTAGTATTTCCTCGTGGAGCATGACTGATGCTCGTGTTGAGAGCAAAAACTAACTTCAAATGAATTATTTATTTGTTAATTGAAGCATGCTTATTTGCAAAAATAATGAAATTCACTCATATATTTGTAGTTTTGTGTTGCTTTTCAACTTATCATCACATTATCCAGGGTCCTTGTTGGTTGGATTTATAGTGGAACTCAGCAATCTTTCAGCCATATGTCCACTTTGAAATTTTAGAAGTTTTACCATATTAACTGTTATGTATATTTTTAACACCATATCTAACTCCCTTTAAAGACATATGTATACAGGGTTTTCCTTGGAACAAAAATGTAGGTGGTTGGTTAATGCCACTGACATTAACAAGTCATATCTCTGCCATGGGGAGTGTGTTTCATTTTCATTTTGTTCAAACGTTTTTCGAGGAAACAGGCATCTTTAATATATGACCAAACAAAAGTTATGAAGAAAACATTAATTGAATCATTAATCACAAACATAAATGCACCTGAACAGCTTGGTCAGATAGTAGTTTTCAAAGAGAGAGTGAAATTTTGCTTAACATCTGCAAAATAACGATTATTTTTTAAGAAATGATATATTTGGGTGATTTACATGAATTCTGGAGACCACCTTAGAATATTTACAGGTGGTCTCCAGTTTGTGATACTGATAGGTGGTTATTGCAGCCAGCTATTGCAATGGAAGGGAAAACCCTGTATGATATACATGGCTTTGGATTGAAGTGAAATTCATCTTTAACTCTTCTACTACCAGAGAATTAATTCTTGCACTTCTGTTGAAATTTTTGTTTAACTTCTCAACTGATTGATTAGTTTTTCAAGTAGGTCTGATTTTAGGGCAGACTTCATGAATAACCCAGGTCCTATGGACAAATCCGGCAAAATTGCCTGCGGGCGGACAAAATGTCTCAATATGAGTGCTCTGGGTCAAGTAAATATCATAACACACTTGTTGATATTTGACGAGTTGGGGTGGGGGTCATTTGTTGTCATGAAAGGATAAAGAGTGAGTGAGTGATTTGGGGTTTTACATGGCTTTTGGCAATCTTTCAGCCACATCACCACGGTCTCACCAACATCATGTCGGTGTCGGGGCTCCTGTCTCTCCGGACTGAAAGAAAGGTGCCCAGGCGGGACTCAAACCACAACCGCCAAGGCTGGCAGATTGCTGAGCCGATGTGCTAACCACTGCACCATCCCACGCCCTGAAGGGGTAAAACATTAAACGGATTAATGGAATCAATTGCAGAAATCAACATGCCCTCTCTGAGTGACAGGACTCAGAGTTCATACAAAGTGTGAGTTTTACAACAGTGTCTGAGTAACCGAGTTTGCCAGCCATTAAAACCAAAACTAACCCTAAACATACAATTATCTCTCACCCAGAATAGTTTTACTATAAAGTTTGAATGCACACTGTACTACATGCAAGAAGACTTCATAGGACTCAAGTTAAACAGACAACACTGTGCTACCAGCATGCCTAAAACGTGTAGTATTGTCAATATGATTGCTATAATCAGTAATAAACATATTCTGTAAATGAGCTAAATTGTCAAAACCTTGATAAATAATAAACATGAGAAAGCATTGATTGTGGAGAAGGACACATGCATAATAATAATAATATCAGAAATATTCTACGAAGTAGCCAAAATCTTGTGATGAATGACATTTTACAAGTGTAGAATAACAATAATAACCAAAATTGTTCTTATCATCATCAGAAATAGTCTATAATTTAGCCAAATTCATTAAAAAATTGAAAATACTGACCTCTTTTATCTCTCTGGGAAAGCTGTCGTTGTAGTTTACTTTGTTCCTGTTGCAGTTCATGAGAAAGAGTTGTGAACTTCTTTAGAAGCTGTTGAAGCTCTGAGCTGCTGCTAGCAGGTATATGAGGAATGGAATAAACTGGTCCATCGTCGTCACTTATTGCTCCCGAGTAGGTTTCATAATCCGATGCAAATCCCCGGGAATCCACAGGGCGCGGATGAGTATATAAAATTTCAGAATCAGAATTATAACATTCAGGGGATCTGCTTCGCAACAACCTTCCATACCTGGACTTTGAATGTAGCAAATCTCTCAATCTCTCCTGAGATCTCCTATCCTCGTGATAACCCCTAAATGGCACATTGACATAATCCCTGTAAGGCTGAGCGTAAGGAGACTCTAGAGGGCTATATATTCCTGCACTGTCATCTGATAAACTTGACCTTCCTGGCGGCAAATGTGGGGAAATGGATGGTCCTTTTGAAGGTGATTTGGGTGGCTTCCTGCCAAATCCGTCAGGAATTAAATATTTTAAATATTCTCTTTCTCCAGAAAATCCATGTTGCCCTAGTACTGTTGAAGAAGGACTGAGATATGATCCCGGACTTTCTAAAAATCCCTCCCCTTCCATAAGTCCACCAGCAGCACCCCCCATGAACAACCGTTCCCTCAGGCCAGAATCACCACTCCCATGGCTTCTGGGTAAGGAACCATCACTAGAATTGCCACTGTCCATTGACTCATCGGGCAGTAACCGAGCTTCTGCCCTTTGTGGAGATATGAAGATACTGGCGTAACGAGATGAGGTAGGCTTTTCGGGTAAAGGTTCTCTCCGAACAGCATAATCTGCTGGTTGAAATGGATGCTGAGCATATGTTTCAAAGGCATCAGGGCATTTTTCGGTCATTTCAAGCTGAGAGGCTGAAGATGACCTTCCCTTTTTAAGTACAACAATAGGAGGGTCATCTTTTTCAGTTAGTGCTAATGATGGGCAGGATTTGTTCTTATTGCAGTTTCTTCTAGTCCTAATTGTAAGAACTAACTTCTTTGGAATTGACATTAATATAACAACATCGTCTAACGACATTTTGCCTACCTTCACATTATTGACCGTTAGTATTTCATCACCAACATGCAGAAGCCCGTTGCTCTCGGCAACCGTTCCCATTTGAATTCTTGAAATAAAGACACCATCTTGCCTGTCAAACCCATTACCTTCACGAATATAAAAGCCTAGGGTTTGACCAGGTCTTTTTATAATCTCAACTGTCTG
The DNA here is from genome assembly GCA_031471655.1 of Diodora aspera. NCBI lineage: Eukaryota > Metazoa > Mollusca > Gastropoda > Lepetellida > Fissurellidae > Diodora > Diodora aspera. The sequence continues at coordinate 7,546 of JAUELE010117200.1, forward strand.
TACAACAAATGAATCATCAAGAACCTCCATGCTTTTTATTCCCATTTCAAACGCTCCATTGGAAGTTTTGGATTTAGCACCATTATTAGATTCAGTGTGTTTTGGTGTAGTTCCCCCTTTGGCTGCGCTTGTGCTGACTGCTGTACCTACATGCTTCTGAGACGGATGTCCCTGTGTAACCTTCTTATCTTCGGCAGTGTGTCGGCTGCTAGTCGCCGGTACTGATACACCGTGCGTCAATCGCTCATGTCGTTTTTCTTCGGCTAGTCCTTTTTCTCTTGGTGATTTATACCTGTCAGGACTCTGTGCCATCGACTCCTCTTCCTCCTAAAATCAAGTAGAGAAGAAAATGAGCATGACAGAGAACACAGAACATCCTGAATTAATTTTACATCGCTTCTCTCGATCAATATTCCGCCATTGCTATGAGGTCAGAGGTCAAGTAGTACCTTCCGGACTCATTTACTAAAGAGTTTTAATAGGGAGACAACTGTGAACACCGATTAGCGCTGTTGCGTTGAGGTGGTAATTATTACCCAAGTTCAAGTCCACATTTATTATTTCCCTGTTGTCTTATTTTAACCCCTTAAAGCTTATCCGTGGCTCTCTAGTGTAAGTGAAAACATTAAATTTTGTCTTTCACAAACATGATTTAGGATTTAATACGTCTTAGGTTCACAGGTGTCGAAAATTTGTGCCGCTTGTGGCATTAAAGCGTCAGAAACACAGGGGTTCAAATCACTGATTAGAATAATTGATTTTCATTTTATTTTTCATAAATCGACTGTCTTATCAGTGTTTCGAACCCCTGTGATCAGATCTATGCGTGGTGTTGGTGGTAGGCCTACATTTAAACATTTTTAGACCTTATTTAAGTTTCAATGTTGACAATGCGTGAGATCAGCATGGCGAAGCTATATATGGGATGGAAATGAGAGCTTTCATAATGTTTTACACCTGTGCTTAAAAATTGAAAAACGTTTTCATGTAGAGCCCGAAATATGAATCAGTAATCTTTCCATAATGATGTGGACTGGCAGACGTTATAAATATGGTCACTAGCAACAGCGTTTGGTTATCTACTAAGCCAAAATGGCAGAAGATCGTCTTCACGAACTTCGAAAAAAAAAAGATGACAAATTAACCACCGTTATCAAAATGCGTGAGAATTACATGACACTGTGTGAGAGCGTGAAAAATAGTTCAAATGCGTGACTTGACTTGACAGGTCTGCATATTAGACCTATGTAGGCTATCTGAACATAGAAGCCAACTTCATCTTCTGAAACTGCGACTTTCTATTTATCCATACTGTCTCAATAATCTTGATTGTTAATCCATCTGAAAGGTCGGATTCTTCGAGAGAATGCGCACACAAGACGTTGCTTACAATATTTCAGCAACAGTTGCATTAATAATCGCTCCAATCAACAAATCAATGTTCACACACATGAAGCAAAAAAACAATAAAACATGTTTGTGTAAAGGAGCTTGACGGGCAGACACATTTTCCTAACGAAATACAAACTCAAATGTTTCGGCAAATATTCATGAGAACACTGACAATCAAGTTGTCATCGAGTGAAATGTGTCTGCCCATGGCAAATTGTCAGGCTCACTCCTAGTATTATCACGGCGAAGGATACTAATGGTTGCCTAGGATACCGGGAGGAGGAATCGAAACATATCGGCTCATATCGGGCATTTCCGTTACCTGCGAATGATTCCATTTATATTTACCTTGCATCACTCAGAATTCGAATTTTAAGAGAACATCATGAGCGCACGCACAGACGCACAAAACCGCTAAACTGTCACATAACTAATCCACATATTTCCTGCGTTCCGCTAGTAATAACTCGCCACACACGTCAACGTGTATCTCCAGGGGGACAAAGCGAATGTGTTCTATCACAACTCGGACTGGATTCTCGAACCTCGGTGTCGATCTACATCACGCCCATGGTACCAGATCAGATCCCTTACGAGGGCCGGGGAGACAACAGCCTGGTGTTAACCCTATAAACCTAACACGACGGAGCTAGGTCGACAAGGCCGTCCTCCCACGAGTAGCTTCAGGCAGTGCACATGAAAGGAATTTATCGATCTCTCATAGGTATATTATACGCCTCCCGACAAGCACTCATCTATTATAGACCAACAGCCATGCACGCATCCTAATCTAAGATTGTTTGTTATGTCAGGTAGGACGAACCTTCCCATGAACAGGCCGTGACCCGCGGCGGGTGGGGGGGGGGGGCAACCTCAGTGCCCTTTTTAATCTTTTTGCACCAAATCGACTTAAAAAATACTAGGAAAATTCGTGAAATGACGGAAACTGCACACTTTCCATGTTGAGATTTCAAAATTTCAGGAGTGGGTATTCCCTCAGACGTGGGGGAGGGGGCGGTTTTAGGGAGCGCGGAGCCCAATTGGAGGCTACTTTAGAGGGGTCCAATTTGAGGCTATAAAAAGGTTGGTTGTTTAGATTCATTGTGGTATATGCTCACTTTCACCAGTTGAGTGCAGGAGGAAAGTCCGCATCACCGGTGAGGGCATCCCCGAAATCCAGGTTATAATTAAATAATTTGACGGATGGAGACAAGAGTTAATTATAGCCTGGTATACCACTGACATGGTCAGTGTCTCAGTGCGAGGCAGGGGCGAACCCTTGAAGCCCTGGAAGCTTTCCAACGCCAGCCGACCACCCATCCAACTACATCACGGTTTCTTGATACTGACACGATAAGGGAAACCAGATTCCGGATCATATCCCGTCAGATTGTTAAAACCGAATATTCAGCTTGATGCTGGTCGCTGAAAATCGACTTATCGCGTTGAGAAAAGATAGTTAATATATACTATTCACACAAAGATGGGGATATTTGATAATGATAACAAATAAAATCAAAGCGGTTATACTATGAAGATTTATTCACATAATTACAGGTGAAGAGAGGTGTTATCGTGTACACTGATCAAGCTAAGGTCAGAGAAATTCGAGTTTTAGTCCTGCAGAAGATGATGTTTAGGCATGGGGTCGAATCACTAAATTCACATCACCTCAACAATGTGTTGGACCAACTCGAACTGCGATGCGTTAGGACGTCCGCTCCGTGTCCTATCCTGCACTCTTCTCATATTCCAGTTGTTCTGTGACGCTGGGAAAGCCTGTTGATATTACTGACTAAGAAACACCCATCTGTCGTCCAGCATGAAGCATTCCAATTGCCCGAAGTCGCTCTTCAACAGTCATTCGACGGATGGTTTTCTGTACACAAATGACAGTGTAACAGTCTTTGGTGCTGTTATTCTTCCCAAGAGCATGAAAAACACGTTCTATGGCTGCTGCACATCTTACATGACAAGTGTGAAAAGTGACTTGCACCCCCTGGAGTGTTGGGGTGCACACCCTGTTCACATACTGGCGCATTTTGGCGCCAAATTGTGTGTGTATGATCTAAACATGACTTTGTTTGCCGGCATGATTCATATAATGTCTTGTCATATTCCTGGCATCAAACCAAACTGTGGTAAAATATATTTTAATATCCCCTACTTTGTGTGAGCAGTTTATATGACCGATAAAAAGAAAAGTGGAAGTAAAAGATTCTCATTTGGGTTGCCTTGTATGACAAGCATTGGGTTACTGGGGTCCTACTGTTGCAATATATTATGTCATTCCCCGAGGGGGTTATCTACAGTTACGCACGCCAATTCTTTACAATATGACTCCAACGTGGTTTAAGGGCGCCGGATGGCCCAGTAGTTAGCGCCGGCCCAGCAATGTGTCAGCCTTCGAGTCCTTTCTATCAGCCTGGAGAGACAAGAGCCCTGACACCGACGTGATGTTGGTGAGACCGTGGTGATGTGGCTTAAAGATTGCCCAAAACCACGTAAAGGCCCAAAATCACTCACATACCCAACGTAGTTTCATCGTTGATAAGAATTGGACAGACAGACAGAAAGCTTTATTGCATAGGCCTGGATGACCCCTGGCAAATTACAAATAACATGATATAGTTACTACATGTTGATGACGAGGATATTGCCATATAATTGCATTATTATTACAGAACTGTTGAGCAATGGACAAAGGCGTCATAGATAAATTTAGCAAGTTGTTTTCTGCACCTGAGGATGACTTTTCGTTGACATCTGTTGTGAGAATTTAAATCGGACTGACCGGGTCTTTCTCGACCCGAGGACCATCGAAAAGTACCCTTGGTACAAATCGATATATCGACATCTCCCCAGCTCTACTAGCACTAACCCTCAGCTGGGTACATTTCGATATATCTAACTGAACCCAGAGCACATTTCGATGGTCCCCTGGTCGAGAACACCAGTGTGTGCCTGAGAAGCTACTATTACATCATATAGTCTGCAACAATATGAATATTACATGAAGTAAATATTGATGAAAATCTGTATTTCTGTACCGATTCTTTTACAATTTGGACCATGTGATCACTGTAGCGTATACTATGAATATTTAATAAGAACATTCAAGAAATTCGAATTGTATTTTTTGTTGGTCTAATAAGAGATTCGAACCTGTGCCAGCAATATGCTTTTCCTGACAGATGGCTAAATATGCGTATGCTTCCTTTAGGTTTTTTTCTGTGGTTTTATAAACCTGTGTGCGGATCACGTCGTGTCATAGCTAAAAGACTGACCCTGCAGCGTAACATCTTATTAAGCTATATTTAATCCTCTTCCTAACAATTGTCTGAACTGTCCTGAACCTATTAATGGGACAGTGATCTAGATCCGGATTTGGACAACACACAACCTTGAGCATTACATCGAGTAGATTGTATAAGCAAACAAGGTGTTACATTTCACAGTCTTCACTAATCAAGACGAGAAAGACTTAGTGCTGACCAGACCAGATTAACCTAAATCAGGATGTCTTGTGCTTACATAAAACTGGGTTATTTCCAGAGGGAGGATGTGATAGAGTCCGAAAAGCATACGTAAGCGGCGACAGGAAGATCTGAAAAAGCTTTGAGAGGTCATTTCCGGGTCATCGTTGCTAGCCAATAAAATCACTTCTTTCGTAGGACTTTGGTTCATTGACACGTGACCTAGGACTATTTGAGCTTTTGCATTTTAATACGTAAGGATACTGACAACCTTAGGTGACAACCTTTTATTGTGGAAAATGATCTAGTTCAAAACTTCGTTATCTTTTACCTGAAACCAGTTTTCTATCAATCTTGTAGCATTTATGTAAATCTGCTTACATGCATAATATCAACTGGACCAACCTGTATCAGCGTATTTGAGCCAGCACAGAAGTAACAATATCGCCCATTTAATTTTGAGAGGTTGGGAAGGTACACGCACGTGCAACTCATGAGACCCGTGACAAAACATTTGTTAAATCCGTTCGAGCAGAGCAAGGCATTTGAGCACTAAACCCAAACTCCCTTTCACGAAAAGCGCACAAAGTCAGAATAGAGAGTCCTATATATACTGTCATCCCTCCATCAGCAGTTGCACACTCCTACTGTCATCCTTGCCCATCACGGCATGGTCTGCCATTTGGGCCAATCGTGTGACAGCGTCAGTTTCACAACCCTGTTCAATGATGAACTACATCGGACGTGAATCATTACAATTCCCTCCACGTGTATGAAGTTCTCTGTACAGGTGATTGGACGTGACTTGGTTTTTAACGCAAGGAAATAAATCATTATTGTAGACTGCAGATCTCTTAGATAGCTTGCTTGCCAGTCACGTGTTTTTGCACGCAAAACACGTGTGCAGATGTCACGCCAGCAGCTACGTTTACCATTTTTCTCTTGGACTTAGTTATCGGCATATTGTACCAGAGACCTTAAACTATTGCTACCGGCTACCCTTAACACATTCTCTATAAGACTTGGTCATCATAATGTTATTTCAGATACTTTATCCTAATGCTAGGAGCTACGCTTAACACATTCTCAATAAGACTTGGTCATCAACATATTATAGTCTGTATAGGACTCGGTCAACAAATTGTTATATCAGAAACATTCAACTATTGCTATCAGCTACCCTTATCACATCCTCTCTAGGACTTGGTCATCAATATGTTATATCAGGAAACTTAGCCTAAATGATATCGACTATGTTTAACACTTTCTCTCTAGGACTTGGTCATCAACATATTACATCAGGAAACTGCACCTTAATGCTAGCAGCTTTGCTTAACACTTTCTCTCTAGGACTTGGTCATCAACATATAATATCAGGGAACTTAACCTTAATGATATCAACTATGTTTAACACTTTCTACATTAACGTTAAGACAACATTAACGTTATATCATGACATACTACACCAGGGACCTTAAGAAAAGTACTGCCAACTACATTGAACACATTCTCTGCAGGAATTGGTCGATGGAAGTAGATGAGGGATGGAATCATCTCATCTATAACGGATCTCTATCCGGCTGTGAAGTATAGCCCGAGATGGAAGCGATGTTTCCGAGATCAATCACACTGGTTATCCCAACCAAGGGTTCTTACCAGACGCAATAAATCAGACGATGAAATGCCGGAGATAACCATACTAGAGACCTGCAATCACTCATGCGTTGTGGTCGTTGTCCAAGATTACATTTCCTTCACTGGAGGGTGGTCCGATAAATGTATATTTTCTGTTTTAAAAGTTGAAATTGTTGATATGTCGAAAAATGGAGTCATGATTACTACAATGATGGAAATATGTCATTCTATTATGTAATGCATTTTTTGCAGTTAATATATAATGATATTTAAGTTACATAAGTGAACACACTATCATTATTATTATTATTAATATTATTTACAGATTAAAAGATAACTATGCAGCAGAGGAGGGTCGGGTGGTCCTGGCATAGTCACTCTCTTCGAATCGTCATCAGCACAGGTACCCTTGCCCCCTCTACACGCAACCCATACAGCGAATGGGACT
>JAUELE010117311.1:0-14493 GCA_031471655.1 Diodora aspera
CATCTACACTACGCCCTAGGCAAGGCTAACTATTGAACCTCAACCCCCTGACTAGCCAACATCTACACTACGCCCTAGGCAAGGCTAACTATTGCACCTCAACCCCTTGACTAGCCAACATCTACACTACGCCCTAGGCAAGGCTAACTATTGCACCTCAACCCCCTGACTGACCAACATCTACACTGCGCCCTAGGCAAGGCTAACTATTGCACCTCAAACCGGTGACTAGCGAACATCTACACTGCGCCCTAGGCAAGGTTAACTATTGAACCTCAACCCCGTGACTGGCCAACATCTACACTGCGCCCAAGCAAGGCTAACTATTGCACCTCAACGCCTTGACTAGCGAACATCTACACTGCGCCCTAGGCAAGGTTAACTATTGCACCTCAACCCCGTGACTGGCCAACATCTACACTGCGCCCTAGGCAAGGCTAACTATTGCACCTCAACGCCGTGACTGGCCAACATCTACACTGCGCCCTATCAAGGCTAACTATTGCACCTCAACCCCTGACTAGCGAACATCTACACTGCGCCCTAAGCAAGGCTAACTTTTGAGAACAGGGGGATACAAATGCCAATAATGCAACACACATACGTCAAATGTAAACCAAGATAGTTGGTTATAATCTGGACCTGTTATTAAGAAAGGTACGGAATAGTTCTGGTATTAAAAATGATGATTGCTGACTGTAAAATGCTCATCACATACACAGAATGGCAGAAGACTACACTGAGCCCTAGGCAAGGCTAACTATTGCACTTCATCCCCTGACTAGCCAACATCTACGTAAGACATAACTGGTGTAAGCCTGGACATGGTTAGAAGGTCAGTACTGCGGACCTTTTAGTTCTGGATGGCTGTCTTGTTTGGCCTAATGGTAGCGCTGACTGATGTAAGTTGAAATATCCAGTGCTGTCGCTGTCTGTTGTGAAAACAGTTCACCAACCGTGTTGTTACCTTGAACTGGTTTACAAATGTGTGTATCTACGGGTTGTGGTGTGACGCCGAATGGGATCTGCATGTGATTATTAAGTTTTCTGGACGTTAATGTTGGAACGAAGCTTGACGAGTATGAACTCATATATGTTGGGTCTTCTTTCTTGCATCCCTGATTTGCTGCGGACTGAACTGGGTGTTTGTGATACCAGGACAGTCAAGCATTTCACGTGGAACACCAAGATCACAATCTAAGTCTCTTCATACATGTACATGTATCCTCACACGTTTCTATGGCAAACACCTGCATAAGTCTTACAAGAAATCTTCACAAAAGTTGAATGTGGTAAAGAATCATCAGCGAGGCGCTTTCCTCCATAATAGTGCATGTTGGACCGCACAACAGTGATATGCCGTACATGCATGTATAGAGCTTGATAGAATAGAAGGTTACTGATCTGTGCATTATAACTGACGATTATCTGAAAGAAAGGAACGTGTTGGTCTGCACAACTAAACTTAGTTTTAAACATAGTTTTTTTGCAGATTAACAGACGGTGTAATAGGGTCGGTTTCTTGTGCATTGGCTGTTAATGATCCATGATAGAAAGTTGAAGATAACGCAAGTCTCATTTCCATTGTGTTTTAGGGACATTATTTAAAGTAAATATTCCAGCCTTTTTTCATAAATTTCTTTACGCAAAAACTAAAAAGAGAAAACATAATTTGCAGTTGACAATGTGCATTATTTTATATTAACATTCCCCCCCCCAAAAAAAAAATGTAGAAAAACTCCTAAAGACAAAAATATAGTTTGACGTATTACATATGAACACTATGCTGGAGATACTATGGGCTCGAATCAACATTCAGGGAAAATTGATCGAGAAAATGTAAATGTTATGTAATTACAAAAAGGGCGCGTCGTGTCAAATCATCGTTGACTGAGAGAGAGGTTAATGTCTAACATGCACACTCCACATATACTGATTTGGCGCACGGGGGATACGTTGCCTAAAGGAAGTGGGAAACGTGTTAGTATGTTGGCCCCATGTGAAAGGAGAGAGTTTGTGTTTGTTAGTGAATATAGGTGTTATTGTAGGGTAAGAGAGAAAGGAGAAGTAGTAGTAATTTATTTTGTTGACTGTACATGATGGCAAGATATACGACTGGTAAGCAATACAGTGTGTGTACAATCCCTAAGTAGGGCTTCATTTGAACACTAGCGTTACTATCGTAATCTGTTTTTCCAACACGGGTGTGGAGGTAGCTGACTTATCAAACATTCTGTAGAGTGACTACAATGACGTGCTGTCATTATCGAGGGCCTACGTCAATATGAGTCAGTTTCAGGCATAATTATCTTTGATACAGACGCCGGTTTGTGTTTGGTAACAACCTCTCGGGTGTTATATCACACGATATATGACATAAAAACATTGTAAATTCGGAGCACCAATGGGTTATTGCACGTTCGTGTACCAGATGTTCAATTAGACTACCTTTGACAGGACTGAGAAGGTCTCACGTTTACGTTTAAGACCTAAATCTGTCGTATTCGGTTTCCTGTAAAGTTAACCTGGGGCAACTTTCCAGTCACCATATAGGGAAACCATTGTTTCGTGACTCTGTTCGCTATGCGGTAACTTGTTACAATGGTGTCATTTCTCTACTTAACCAACTATTACAACATTCACCCAACCTGCATTCTCACAGTTTGGTTCTTGCGTAGGTCGACAGACCCATTCTATGTATTAATTCATAGCAAACTATATTGTGGCGCTACAGAACCGAGTATTGTTTGTATAGGACACTGAATACAGAAGTCAGTGCTTCGTTTGAACAAAGTGTGTCACAAAGATTTTACAACACAGGATTTCTCCATCAACCATGTGACTGGCCAGTTACAGCTGTCGACAAACACCTATCTACTTTATTAATCATAGGTATATAAAGCTTTATACACTAGTGTACACAATGGAACCGTTTAGGTTTCCTACATTTTTATTGCCGGATAGGAAAGCGTGATTATGTAATCACATATGTTGAATTAAACGGAGATTTTGGATATCCCGAAAAGGTTTCTCAATATTGAGATTTAAAGCAGATACAATAACGTTCCCACGGTATCTCTTTTGATAACCGATGTGACTTAGTTACAGCGATGTCGGGATTCGATGTAACGGTAGTCCCTTGACCTGACATATGCCACAGGTCACCACTGTGGCTAACAGTATGTGTCCGTTTGATCACCAACATATGAGGGCTCAGCAATATTTATTTTTGCAGTTTCATATTGTTTTTGCTCCTGTTGTAGTGTGTTTGCAGTTCGTCTAATCTTCAACGCCCTGTAAACAACTTGAGTTTACTGTGCGTCGGTCCAAACATACCCAATTCATCAGAGATGTGCATCATGCTGAATTTCATAACATAATACAGAATTACGCACTGTGGTTGTTAAATTCTTAAAATGTACCCTGAATACGTTTTATCACCGATTTAAACAGGATCATCAAGATAGAGACGTATCTAAAATTGGCAGAAAATCTGCAGCATGTATATATGTACGTATGAGTTCAGGGACAGGTCCCCTTTGGCGGTAGGGTTATTTTGTAATTCATTCGAAAACAAATTGTCCTGAATATGACCTGGTATTTCTGAACAAGATGAGAAAGCTGTTAAACTGCTTATAATTATATAGCTGAAATGGCTGTAATATTTTGATGTATATTAAATTTACTATAAAATTATGGTCCCTTCCCAAAGTGCCTTGTAGGTACATGTATAGTTTAAGATAATTCTATTGATTGTCAATTGACCAGTGAGGTGAATTATTGTTTCTGGGGAACAGTGTTTTGACAGTTGAACATGATTATGGTTAATGAACTAGGAAGCGAAACAGACAGACAAATTTTGTATCCCAATATACACAATATATGAACATGGGTCACTCAGTACGGAGTTACGAGAGATACAGAATTCGTAAATTAGAATTTGCAAACACCCCACATTTATATGCATATTACAAGATATAATAATAACATGTGTCCATTGGGTAAATGCTGCAAGTTTCCCTGCCGGGGAGAGATACCATCCAACAGATTTCACAAATGGCAAACATTCCAGACGGAATACATAACTCATTGTTCATAAATGTTGCAAATTACAACACAATAAATGTCGCAAGGTCGCAACGCTGTAAGCGTGGAAGCTGCATCTGATACTGACTAATCAATACTGATGTCATGATGACATGTGATCATCATTGCACTGGCTACTGCATAGAAGGGGAAATGGATTTGAAACAAGACCTTGGGATTTCATAGCGCAGGCTCTTGACTGTTCAGACATGCTTATGCACATGTATACATGAGAACTATGGCCATCCAAAAGATGCATGTTTATGTTATACATGAGAACTATAGCCATCCAAAAGATGCATGTTTATGTTATACATGAGAACTATGGCCATCCAAAAGATGCATGTTTATGTTATACACGAGAACTATGGCCATCCGAGAGATGGATGCTTATGTTAGACATGAGAACCATGACCATCCGAAAGATGGATGCTTATGTTATACATGAGAACTATAACCATCCAAAAGATGCATGCTTATGTTATACATGAGAACTAAGGCCATTCGAGAGATGCATGCTTATGTTATACATGAGAACTAAGGCCATCCGAGAGATGCATGTTTATGTTATACATGAGAACTATGGCCATCCGAGAGATGCATGTTAAGTTATACATGAGAACTATGGCCATCCGAGAGATGCATGTTAAGTTATACATGAGAACTATGGCCATCGAAAAGATGCATGTTTATGTTATACATGAGAACTATGGCCATCCGAGAGATGGATGTTTATGTTATACATGAGAACTAAGGCCATCCGAGAGATGCATGTTTATGTTATACATGAGAACTATGACCATTTGAGAGATGCATGCTTATGTTAGACATGTGCATGCGAACTATGACCATCCGAGAGATATGCTTATGTTAGACATGAGAAGTCTGGCCATCCGAAAGATGCATGCTGGTATACACGAAAGTATGCGCCCGAGAGTTCATTGAAGCATGAATCTGCATTACAGCCGAGTCGCCTGGACTTGAGATAAGACATGATTGCTTGAAAATTCAAGAGCATATCACAATTACCCAGGGAGTATACAACCCAAGCTGCCTGTTAGGCGCTAGAAAGTTAACTTTCACGACTGCCATCACATTCCGACCAGGTGCCTTTTTTTTACAGCTAGGTAGACTGAGACAATGTGGATTAAGTTTCTATATGCTTATGTTATACATGAGAACCATGACCATCCGAGAGATGCATGTTTATGCAATACATGTACATGCGAACTGTGACCATCCGAGAGATATGCTTATGTTATACATGCAAACTATGGTCATCCGAGAGATGCATGCTTGTGCTATACATGAAAACTATGGCTATCCGAGAGATGCATGCTTATGTTATACATGAGAACTATGGCCATCCGAGAGATGGATGATTATGTTAGACATGAGAACCATGGCCATCCGAGAGATGCATGCTTATGTTAGACATGAGAACCATGGCCATCCGAGACATGCATGCTTATGTTATACATGTACATGTGAACTATGACCATCCAAAAGATGGATGCTTATGTTATACATGAGAACCATGGCCATCCGAGAGATGAATGCTTATGTTATACATGCGAACTATGACCATCCGAGAGATATGCTTATGTTAGACATGAGAAGAATGGCCATCCGAAAGATGCCTGATGTTATACACAAAAGTATGCGCTCGAGAGTTCATTAAAGCATGAATCTGCATTACAGCCGAGTCGCCTGGAATTGAGATAGGACATGATGGGTTGAAACGCCCGTAAAATATCTTGAAACCTTAAGAATCCATTTGTTTTGTTTAAAAACTCAATTCTGCCACATATACTGCTCAACAGTGCATCATTTAATGTAATTGAACAGGATTTGTACTCCTGTGATAGTTAGTTGGAGATGCTGCCCTCCAGTGTCTGTCCTATGTGTGCAAAACATTGCCACATGCGCACTGTTAACGATGATTTGTACCTAGAATGGGAACGTGTGATTATTCCAATGCAACTTAACAAGTACGTTTACTCGTTTGCGTCAACTGTTCGATCGAGATCAGTCTCCAACTTGTTAGGAAGTGACGCCAGCATCGAAGACAGTAAGTTAGATCATTGATAATAAAGTATCTTGTATTTGGTGTAGCTGTGTTTGACAACTTAAACAAACACATGTAAGTTTGGATGCACATAATTGCACGCCCATAGCTGATCAGGATAGCATTGAAATGTATAAGTGTCGTCGGTAGGTTTAACATCACATATATGCATACAATATCAAATAGGAAATTGTTATTTAGTGTGCTTGTGTTTTCTTAGTTACTACATGTATGACACATCTTATTTTGATTTTAAGAAACCCCGTGCCCCCCTGTGCAAAACCATTCATTTAAAAGAGTATTGTGAGTTTTGTGAGATGAGTGAGTCTTCTGCAATGCACTGAAGTCAGGAGCCTGCGAAATTAAGCAACGTCGAGCCTGGAGAGTAGTTAGATGGGTGATTGGCTGGCGTTCCAGACCTTCAAGCCTTCGCCCCTGCCTCGCAGCTTAGACAAACAATCGGGTAACTTCGGAAAGTGAAAGTTAAGCTTCTAGCGCCTGACCGACAGGTTGGGGTGTATGCTCACTGTGGAGTTGAGAAAGGTTGTGGATTGTACATTGTTCCAATGACCAGGGTAATAATGTATGACGCTTTTGGCATGCCCCTTGTCCGTGGATTAAGCGCTATATAAACTCCTTCTCGTAAGTATATACGAGTTGTTTTGGTTACATGTAGAGAACCAGATACAATTTCCTGAGTCTTCCCGGTCCAGACTAACATAACTGACATGCAGAGGACATACAGAAATATCAAGATATACATGTTAAGCTTTATAACTTCATTTCGAACCAAGTTAATCACGAATGTCAGCAGTGTTTGGCGTGACTTTAACAACACATCAGATAGCATGGCAGATAGACGATAATGTTATTAAACTGATGTCAAGCTGGTATTTATTGTTGAAGCATTACACAGGTGCAAGAGGTCAATGCGCACATTCAAACATCTTGTCCGTGAGAACGGACGATTCATCACTGGTCAGAAATGTATGTCCTTAACTCCCCGGGTCACAACATTGTAGTGTCTGTTGCATCTGATTTCATGGGTTTTGCCGGGTGGGGTTGGTTATCTATGGGTTCAGATCTACTTAGTTGTTAATGTATATATCTGGTCAGCACCATTTCAGTTAATTACCAAAAGGGCACACGAAAACGACAAATTGCTGAGCAGCCATCTAAAACGAAATAAGAAGATGGTGACGAATATTCTGCATGTCAGATGCCAATTTCCCAATTTCATCATCGACGGAGTCACTTCGTACCCAGTACAGGAACGCACGGGGAGTATCTAACACTCTGGACATATGACTTAAATATGTCCGAGACTTAAAACCGCTGACGTGTTAAATATAACATTATTTTCTCTGAAAGCAATCATTATGTTCTTTTTAAACCGTTCAAGTGACGTTTTGAAAATCCTAACAGAATACATGCATAATATTTTTTCAATAATGTTGGTTTTGATAAACTATACATAGGTGATGATTTTGACTTTGAAGACTCATATTTCCTTTAGCATGTTTGTATTACTCTATGTGTTACAATGATTCCGTACTACGTAAGACCACAATCAACTTGGTTTCCATGACAATTGAGAATACATGCATGTAATAAGCATGGCAAGGACCGTGGCACTTCACTCTCTTTGATTCGGACATTCCCGAGCACTGTCTCTCACGTCCAATTCAATTACATTTTATGCACCTCAAAAGCTATTGTCGGGTTGGAATCAAGCACTGGATTATTACATTGTCTGTAATTTGCATTCCAGGAGTACACGTCGTACTTTTGTTTGTTATCTGTTGTGAGTCACGTGTCAATTAACAAGGTCAGCGTCTATTATTTATTTTGAAATTAATCTATAGTATCGAAAAAGAATCTGTGTTGTATACATTGTATGTGAAGAAACATAGCATCAAAAAATTATTGCAATAAAAAAAAATTGTGGAGGACAAAATCGTATCTGGATATTACAGTATTCTTACCGCCCTCGAAACGACGGCAATATGTACCAGGGTTTCTTTCTTGTGCTGCAGGTGATTTGTATCCAGAATCAATCAAATGCATGTACGTGTAATTGCACTGCCACGTATGAATATTGGTTTTACATTTCTGGTTCCAGGTAATTGAAAGCATGCCAATTACGGATGACAGTCATTCTCAAAGACGCTGCAGATTGTTTCGTATAAATGGTTCCAGTATTTTACTGATTTGGTAGAACACAGCAATCTCGGTCAACACTAGCATCAATCGCTGAGCCAATGGTCCCAATTCTATATGCTTTAACAGTATTATAATTATTATATCCTAAGTGTGAGATGTAAATAGAATCTTCTGTCTGCCAGTCGTCACAGTTTATATACACACATAATTTGCCTACACGTCTGACTTGGGTATCTTAGTCTGTTTGCAATGCAACTCGATTGCATTAAAGGACAAAAGTTCAAACAAAACAATCTTCTTAATTTGATATTCAAGTGTTCACTACGTATTTCTTCGTGGTCAAACGATGATAAAACGATGATAACTGAATGCATGATGTTCTTTACATGTGCATCGCCAAAACGTTTCCGAGACGCAAAACATACTAAGAATGTTTTCTTATAATTATGCCAATTACATTACATACCGCATTTGTAGAAATGAATACTGTTTCTTTATCTCATTTTAATTAAACGTGTGTGAAACTTTATATGCCATTATGTATGCTCCACAATCAATGTATTGCGAACAGTATGAATTTACTTAGCTAATGACAGTGACAGTATTGGGGCAAACAGACGGTGGCATGACGCGAAGAGCGCAGAGACCTTCTGGAGACCCGAGACCAACTGTACAACAGCGACTTGACATCTTGATAAGAGCCAGGATACTTTGCTGAAGGCAAGTAAAGAACCTGAATCGAATGTACTTTTCAACGACGGTATCTGCACTGTCCTTTAAAAGCTTTTGCTGGAAGAGGTGTCCAGGGGGATCAAAACTACCATTAGTGACGAACTGCGCATGTCATAGGGGTGATGATGAGGCATCTCAGGCAATGTTTCTGTACTTTAGATGTTTACTACATTGAAGCATACGCTCATCTAAATGCATGAATTGAAACCTGTTTTATAATCTTGATTAACTGTTTAATTGGCATATTAGAAGTATACCAGATGAAGCAATGGCAAGCTTTCTATATACCGACATGAACCTCCTCCCACCAGCATTCGTGATTGAAAAAGGGCAATAAAATATACACCACAGTTTTCACATCAACGCGAAAAACGTTCTTAGAAAATGAGACAACTAAACTTCTATGTCGAGCAAGTTAAAAGACTAGGTGCACCACGCCATCATTTCTGTTCACTACGGCTGCCAGCCGATCGATTTGATACGTGATAGTCAACTACAGGAATGTATATAGCTTGTGATAAATTACCCTTTCTTATGCAGACACTAACAAGGCTAGGCTGGACGTCGCTTTAATGCACTTAGGCCAAATATATCCCTTAAGTAGCCACCACGTCAACGGACTTTGCTTCAGCCGTCAAAGTGTCAGTTTTGAAGCATACACTACAGCTAGTTAATGCGTTTCTTTACTCGTAGTAGTCACTTATGGTTACACTGTATGGATCCACCCGCCATGAACGGCAGGCATGAAATTAAATCAATGCGAAATGTAAAATTCAAGAACAGTGTTCGTGATCGTTTTCTGGGAGTCTGATATTATATGGTGATGTATTGACCATATTGCCATCGTTATGTATAATCAGCGCTCATTGTTAATAGATAAGCACATTCGAAGAGGTATACCTATACTAAGCGTGTCCATATCATATCCTATACTCAATGTGCAGAGTATAACGTTCTCACAAAATGCAGATTTAGTGTCAATGTCAAAGTATGGGAGAATTACAAAGCCATACATTTGGTTAAGAATATTTGTTATGTTAACCAACTTACCATAAGAATCGGAATGCCGTTTCAAAGTCTGAAGATATGCGTGTTATGTATGATTCGTAGAGTTCTTGACACTGACCCATTTTCAGAGGCTTCTGCCAGTAAGTTGACTCCTCATGTGTTATGATCAAGGACTTCCTATCGACTGACAATAACAGGTTCTTCATCTGCGATCTCATTACACAGCTCGGGGCTACTCATTTTCTGTTCACAGAGCTGGAAATATGTAACCTGTCATCCAAAGACCTTTCTATTGAACTGTAAAACGCAAACTGTGTCGTCGGCCAATTAACGTAATGTGTATTAAAAAAATAATTTAAGCGTGTTTATAGATTGTCAGACCAAATGGATTTAATATATTTGACTTCCGTTGAACAAAACCTTTCTTCCCATCGTTGTACTTTAAGTCAAAACGCAGCGTAACGTTTATAGTGCAAACTCAGGGAGAAGCAGGTGAACAAGAGGTCGATAGAGAGAAACGTGCAAGATCGCAAGTTAGTCGCGTTTTAGGACAAGGTTTTAGATCACAAGAACGAATTCTTCTACAGTAGCACCATGCCACTTCCTGGAGATTCACTTCCACAAAAACATGAGGTGACATGAGATATAGTCATGGAAGAGGAAGAAGATTTGAAATATCACTTTCGGAGAGTCCCGGGTTTTCGTACCCAGTGCGCAACCTTTCTGACAGTCAGTGTGGAGGTAATGCAGAAGGCTGCTGTGTTGGGGTATCGCCATAGTTTGCTAAATGTTCACACTAGGCAGCGCGTCCTGGGAGCCAATTCCTTTGGCTGCAAAGGGTGATGATGATTCTCAGAGGGAGTGACTGTGCAAGGACAACCGGCCCTTTTCTGCTGCATATTTATCCTTTTCTAATCGGTTTACTACTATTACTACTACTACTACTACTACTACTATGATATACTCAATTTCAAGCCAAAATAAGAGCTTGCCCTGAGCGCATACAATCTACACTATTTCCCGAGTCATTGAAACAATGCAGAGCCCAGAATATTCTTCAACTCCCCACGAACTGTACATCCCAGACTGCTTGTTAGGTGCAAGAAGGTGAATACATAACCATATCGCTCCGACCAGGTACCCAAGTTCTGCTAGGTGAACTGAGGCAATGTACGAGTGAAACCACTTACATGTGATCAGTCAAGTCTAGCCGTTGTATGTTCACCACTTACATGTGATCAGTTAAGTCTACCAGTGAAAAAATATGTTTTCCTTCAGTATATTACCTTACCTTCTACATATTGGTTTTTACGGGACGTAATATGTGAATGAACGTATAATCCACAAACCTGTTTTCTTTCATCTGTGCTTACCAGTCTGTTCATTACACAGATATACAAGCAGTTCAAATGTTTTGCAATGCTAACAATTCGTTACACTGGCTAATGACGCAACAGCAACAACAGAGTTTGCGAAATATACTTGTTGCCTTTGTCAAGTAATTACTTAAGCATCTTGTAATGTAACATGTCAAACATGAAAGGGCCGTTCAGCCAAATTGAAATATATTGGACTTTATACACAAGACTGTTGGCTGCTTAATCACTTTCAAACCGTAATTAACCAGCGAATGACTGTTCTTTCTTTGAATGGAAGAACAAGCTGGCCAGGCTGAACTCTATCACATGATTGATGTCCCTTCTAAGTGTAAAACAAATTCTACAGAATATTGTAGACCTGAATTGGTCTCTGGAATGCTCGGCCAGTCTTCCCAGCGGGATAATTAGGTCCTCTTGTAAAGGGTCATCAGTTGATCTTCGTGACTTGATAGTAGACGACAATGCTTGGTAAAACTGACCAATCGGAGTGCAGCTAGTACTTTCACTTTGGACAGAAAAAAAGTTCCTCTTTTGACTGAATCAAGCACGTTTGGGTGGACTTTACAATAAATAAAGGAGGTTTGCGACATTTGGTTATGAAAAGCGTGATAGCTAATGTAAACTACATGGGCCTAAGAAACGTATCACTTGTAAATTAAGTTTTATCTGAACCAAAGAGGCTGGAATACGTTTGAACGTTTTAAGAAAACATTCGCCAAGAAACACCCAGTGCACACGTGGAAGTCATTCAATTTCTTGCAATAATGAAAAATAGCAAAAACATGATTTCGGGGAATTGTTCAAAATGCTCTTGCATGATTCTTGCATGAATATGGGGGAGAGCAAGGATGCAGTATTAAAAAGAACATCAGATAGAAAAATAAATTACTTCACAATCATGTATTACTTGTTTTAAGTTTTATTTTATGCAAATTTACAAGAGGTTGCTGAAAATATCTGACGTTTTCTTAACATTTCTTTCTAAACAATTACTTTAGACTAATTAGGAATCTAAGTAGAATGGATTACAGAGTACGATGCATTGATACTTGATGTAAGTAATTTATCTAATACCCAAACATATTATGCGAATCGTTTTACTTACTTACCAGGTAATCTGCACATGCAAGCTGATAAGAAGCTTACTAAGTAATAAAATACACTGGTTCCGGCCGGTTTGATAGTGGTTCGATTCCCAAACTAACCATTATTTCTGTGTGCTTCCCCACCCAAAAAACGTGGATTTACGAATTATATGGTTTACATTTTAGGGTAATAATTATTTGATCCGCTTTCCTCAACCTTATCTCTTTACGAGGGACATGCTTCGCCTGCTCAGCCCTTGTTCGTAGTTCCTGCACACATGTGCGAACCGAATCTCACGAACTAACTCCAGTAACTTCGGATAAACACATCAAATAAAGATTACGGAAGCAACCGAGGTCGTGCGAATGTTGCTTACGCTGACTTATGTACAAGTACAAACTGTAACTACACGTGCATCAGTTCCTGCGTAGCGCAGAGGATAAGGTGACGGGCTTTTGAGTTGTATTATGCATTTGTGTTGGAATATAATGGTTGTGCATATCAGATTTAATTTCAGTTCACAGCGTCTTGACGACTATCAAGAAGAGTGACATCGAATTTAAAAAGCGAGAGAGACAGTGAAAGAGCGAGAGAGACGGAAACACAAAGTGACGCGTAGAGATCCAATGGACAGCAGTTCGAATCGTCGATATCGTTTTGACATTTGTCTTCTAAAGTACTTGAAAATAGTAACAGAATTACTTAATTAAGTAATTTTCAGTAATATATTTTTTTGAGTGTACATGTAGATAAAGTCTTTGTTTCTCTCTCAATAGGGCTACTGAACAAGGTGATATGTTTCTTTTGCCCAGTAGTTTACATGGAAGAATACCAATCTATAGTGTTAATGAAACAGTGTGAAAGGAAAGCCGTACCCTCCAAAGAGCAACACGGAGGAACAAACTCCTATTTGTATAGTTAGTAAGTGGGTTGGTTTTAAGTTAATTTATTTATTGCTCGAGTTGAGTTCCTGTGAACAGAACGTATAAGTATGAAGAAGAAATGCACTTGGTAACCTTGCTTTTGTCATCAAATAACTATTACAAACATATGAGTAAATACTAATTCAGTGGCATTGGAACGAATTTGATCTTGTGAGAGCACGTATCCCGGTGGCATTCCAAGCTCCTTGGGCACCGAAGTGTAATCTATGCAGCTGATGAATTAAACGTTCCAATATTTTGTAAGAACAATTTGCAACATCTTAAGAAAATGGTGTGCACCTGCCACCACAAAGCTGCTATGTCTGCTGTGCTATGTCTAGATCATGACGTTAGCTGGTTAACAGAGACTGGTGTTTTGCTTTTCGGTTTGTTGCTTTGTAAAAACGCTTAGTATAACAATGTCGATTTCAAATATTGAAAATATCAGAAAAGTGTTTCGTTTAGAAGCTCGTGATGTATTTGTATTTTTATATTTTTGCCCTCGCCGCCCCCATTTATTAGCAAGTCAATGAGGTCCCAAATGGCACTTGATATTCGTCGTTATGGATCCAACCACCTGCTCTTTAATAGGTTTCTCAGACACCAGACACATACATGTATACCAAAGAACCGCATACCAATATTTCGCCAGTTTTTCTTCTAGTCTTGTCTACTTTTCAGAATATTTCGGTGGTAGGCAGGGATGAATTTTAACTCAAGTCAATTAGTTTATGAAATGCGTTATCTAGTTTTAGAGAAATGCACTGATAAAAGAGGAATGGTATAATTCATTGAATTCGCTGCTCACGGAGTCGAAAAGGTTCACTGTATGATTTGCTTACATATTTACAATATTTAGCAATGGATAGTGTTCTTATAGGCGCGGAAAGGCAGCAATGGCGCTGCTGGTCAGTCACTGCTTGTTACTAATACTTGTTTAATAATGTCAATATCACGATTGGCGTACTCTAACTGTTTGCACGTATTTATTTATAAATGAAAAAGATCTTGTAAAGAAAATATAGTACAACACATATTTATAATTTAT
>JAUELE010117422.1:0-14492 GCA_031471655.1 Diodora aspera
TAGTCGCCTTATACGACAAGCATTGGGTTACTGAGGCCCTATTCTATCTAAGTGACACCACGTCACTCCTCGGAAGCTCCACTGGGTCTGTTGACAAGTAGAAGCCTATTGAACAATATGTCTTTCCTTAAAAGCCTGTAGGTAAAACCTTTAGCAGTTTTTCAATCATTTCCATCGCACTCCAAGAACTGGTCAGTTGAAAAACTCCATCAGTGGTGCCGAAAAATGCCTAGCTGGCTTCATACCATACAGCATCACATTCTTTAGAAAAGAAAGTTAATTGGCTTGTCACTCAAATACAATGTTTTATATTTGTAACAAATGTATAACATTAATAATTACTGCTGCCACCAATGACTGCTTAATCTCTGTGGCTTAAATGCAGGGGTAAAAGGCTTAATTAATGAAGTTTTACCTAACCTTGAAGTTGATTAGATCTTGATGCTTATTCACCCGAGTACTTAATCTCTATACATCATGACAAGTGTAAATTTTTAATGCAACTCCTTCAGACCACGAAGATGATAAGATGGTGATTACTGAAGAATGCTCAGAACTTGTTGCAACACTGTGCACGTAAACCACTGTGACATCAAAGACTTTATGCAGTCGCGATCGAACATATAATTTGCCAATTCACTCCCAGGCGGGCGATGTATCTTGTTAATTAATACATAGACACACCTTCCTCCAATCTAAGTCCTGCTGGGATTAAATTGCTTTTCGTATTGATGATCCTCACCCAGTTTACTCTCGTGTCAAATGAGAAAGTTTCTGTTTGATGGAATTTATCAAACATGGAAGTATATGAAGAAGTTTATCTTTGTCAGTCAGTACCGCCCAACACTGACCGTGATGAGCTGTTCATCCTCGTTTCAACATATTGGTCCGTTTTTGCTAGTAGTTTTTAATGCAGCTCTAATTTTCATCACAATTTGGAGATTCTTCTCCAGGCTGAATATCAGCTGGCCTGGGCAAAATTTGAACCAACAGCAGCTATCATGATCAACAAATTGCTGGGAATGCGATTTACATCAGACAACTTCTCCAATGTCCTTCTTCACGGATACTTTCCAGCTTTTGGCAAACATCCACATGGCTGATTTTCCGTCTATAGACAAGTAATCTGTACAACTTGAATAGCCAACCTTATCACAATTTTCAGTTTTGCATCTGTTGTCTTTACAAGACACAACTGACTGCAAGTGCATACAATCAAACAGGTGCCCTGAGCACTGTAAACTTGGCTTTAGACGTACAGCAGGATATTATTTCAAATATGTAGTATCTTCTATAGAAGCAGAGAAAAGCCAAGTCGGTCATGCATACAGCAGTCAGATAGCAATATGTTTAGCTGGTGAATAGATATGTCCTTGATACGTGACACAGTAACCACGATGAACAACTTCAATGAATACATAATAAGACATATACCATGAAATCAGTAACCCTATCAGCTATTGCAAAATAAGACATTATCTCAGGATCTGACTGCGCTGACATAGTGCCTTTTATAACATAATTGTGTAGGATAAAGAAAACAATCAAAAGACTATGTATAGTGGTTGTAAAAAGTAAAAACAATACCTGTTTCTCAATAGTGTTCATAATTTTCAACCCTTACAGCTCATGAATTGACCTAAAAATAATGTTCATTTTTCCTTAAAATTTTAAATAAAATAACCCTAAAACATTGTCCTTGGCCTTCCATGTAATCACCCTATCATAGGCATAAATAAATAACTTTTAAAAATACCAGGCATATACACTCCTAGTCCGTTTCAATGTCAGCAATAACTTCCCCTAATACAGTTCACATAGGAGAAGAGCGAAGTGAACGTGACAGTAATTGGTCCCAACATTACCTCATCCATGATACAACATCAACACTCTCCTGAGCTTGATGCAAATCAACATTTATATAATAATCTACATGCTCTGATATAATTATGATAGATACAGTATTTGGATATCAGGCCTAAAATACATTGTCTTGTTACATAGACCCAAGATAGTTCACATCATCTAATTATCTTCTCTGTGTGTGGTACATCATTTATTATATTATCATCTCACAGCAGACAGTGATCTTTATCAACAGGTTTCCCTCAGATGGGAATATTCCATATATTCCATATAGTATTTGATTAGTTATACCTGGTATTTCAACAGCAGACATTGTATAAATAGCCAACCTAGAAAAAAACTGATTTCTATAACATTTTACTGTTTTATAATGGTGTTTAACAAAGTAATACATGTCCATGTGAATTCTTTGATAGCATTTAGACCTTCAATATGAACAAACTTTGTAGTGAGAAATAACTGATTTGAACAATGTTTAACTTAAGTGTGCTTTAGGCTGGTCATGTCTTCATTATTTTAATCTATTCATGTAAATATATTCTTGTAACCTTCTAGCTGCTACGCTGTACAATTCTAAACAAGATCTTCAGCTCTTGACTAAATGCATAATGCTGTTTTACCAAGTATTGTTTAGATATGTAATTTCAAAAGTATTTTAATGTTTTGATTTATTTTTTTCTTTTGATAGCATTTTGCACTGGCAAATCAACATGATCTGCAGCATGGCTAGATATAACTGATTTTGAGAGAGAAAGGTGGACCCAAATATTTAGCAATTTTTAGAGCACTGTGCTTCGATCTTTGTTTTCACTCAAGCAACAAATTTGAGATTATACAACCAAAATATAAAAACAAAAGTATGGAACCCATACTGTCAATGTAAAATATTGTCCTTTTCCCTGACAGTTAATTGGATTTGTTTCAAATACAGAAATATTGAATCCGAAATTTTGTGAGTCAGCATGCTAACATTTTTCACTAATAAATGGCTGTCATACAAATTTGTACGTACTAAGGTGTCTTGTTATATACTATTTTGAGTCAAGATACACCAAATTAATATGGAATTTTCATTGAAAATATGCACACCGACCATTCTGACGTCAGTGTTATGCAGACAATGCATAATTCATTTCCCTTAGTAAATATCATCTAAGACCAAGATTCCAATTATGATCACATACCATGTCTAAAACCTTTTTAACTCCCAGATACAACTTATTTATAATTTCCCTTGACACAAGATATTATTTACTTACACCTGTATCACAAGATTGCATTTACTTTTTCTGTCCAATATGAGATGAAAACATGAAAAGCACCCATCAAGGCAATAAGAGTGCTAGCCAGTCTGACCCTAAAATTTGTTCGTCTTTAAAAGAATTGGCAAGTCAATAAAAATTGAAAGTCTAGCTACACGAACTAATTTGAAATTTTGGCATAGGAAACATAAGGCTCAGTTTAATAAACATTTACTTATTTAACTCTTAAACAGGCCGAGTTCGATTGGCTCAGTTTGGCTCAATTGGCGAATGCCTGAATACAAGGGTTTTCTGCCATGTGCTAAGGTGCATACATCACCAGCACAGAACCCAAGAAAATAGCGCTGACTGGGGGAACCCAGATCGTGATCCTGTTTTCAGCTTATATGGTCTTATAACATAGTCCAACACCAGGTGGGATTATGTTCGCAAGATTATCAGCACAAGGAACCAAGCTGTGGTGAAAAGATTCCTTCAGTGAGAAACTGTTTGATAATATACTTGTTACACCATCAGTTTGATCAATTTCAAATCATCATCACAAACATAATTTCTGAATTCTGGAGAATAAAACTCTACAAAGAAACCCTAACAGCTAACCCAGTTTATCTCAACTTCCAGCATAATACTTCTTCTGGTACATCTGAGACGCAATCCTTTATTCAAAATGTTAACATTTCTGACAAGACAATGTTTCTGAAAAATGAAAATAACCTCATTAGTTTTTATTAGTCTTTATTCTCGAATATAAGATGTGTATTTGCTAAGATAAGTAATAAATCAAACATTATGATGTATCTTGTCTGCTATCATGAAAGACATTGTTAATATCCCCAATCTGTGTAAATCAGACTTGACTGTTAATGTAGTAGGTCAGGCCTAATCCTCAGACTTGACAGTAATATGATCACCATCTATCGGTTAATGGTGACAAGCTAATCACCTTTTAGGTGTAATCTGCACATTAGGATCCGTTATTTCCGTTTACAAATAATGAAATCATTAGGGGTTATTGACATGGCTCAGAAACATTTATATCTACACATGATAACTCCAGGGGGATTTGGAATTTAGGAGTAAGATAAAGCTTTATATAATACTATAAAGTGATTCAGATATATACAAAAAGTATTTAGTTTTTTAAATATTTTTGGATTGTGACTTCAAATAAAATGTGCAATCCAAAATATGTTGGTATCGTATTAAAACATTCAATGGTCAAGAATGATACAGATTTACTTAAAAAAGCATCAAAATAGCAAAGTAAAATTAAAATTCATTTTAAAATGTAATTCCTGTGAAATGGCACCTATGAACATTTTGAATTTCATTAACATAACTGACACTTCTTAGCTAAATATATTTCTTTTACTTGAACATAAAACACACAATTTCGTTTTATTTAAACTTAAAACACAAAGATATGTTAATACACTGACTTCTCCATGAAAAACAATTAGATTGTACTTTATTGTCACATAGAAATAATAGCTGCAAGTTACGGTAATCTTATATAAACCTGCCACAGTTACACCAGTACATTCATTGAAACAGCAAATTGTACACACTTTCAATGCTATCCGGTGCAAGTCATTTTGACAATTGTCACTCTTTTTCTAATTCCAATACCTTTCCAAGACATCCATTGACCTTTGACTGACTTAAGTCTCAGGCTAACACAGTACTAAAAATAACCAAGGCATTAAACTGCAGGTGATGACACTTCTGTTTATTTGTACAATTCCTGCTTAGATCAATTATCAGTTCCTCTGACACCAACTTTGAAATGATATCTACCAAATCAAATAACACTTTCATCGTCACAAGTAACTTTTATTTCGTACAATACATAGAGACCCCTTGAACGTGGGGGGTCATGCGTTATTAGATCGCTCTACATAGAGACTTGAAAAATGTCCTGTCAAGGTGCAAAACAATCAGTACCAAGGTGTCAACATTCCTGTACAGAAATAAACCCACATAAAGCCCTTTGTAAACTTGAGGGTTTCCTTCTGCTATGTCAGATCTTAATTCGTAACCACATGAGATGAATGACGAATCCTCACTGTAGAATCCACAAATTTACGCATTCGTATCTTCAAAATCTCAATCAATTTTTCAAAACACTGACCTTTTTTTCAACATTGACACATATTTATACAGTTGTATATATTTCTGTTGATACAAATAACAAGATATCTTGTTAAAAAGATATCTGTTTAAAATCTAATGCTGAATTTTGTCAGACCAAATAATAATTGGGGTAAGCCTGGTCCTGCGCCATGACTGTGGAATCAAATATTTTTCAAGATTAAGTTAAGTCTACTTTCTTATTAAAGCAAGTTTAGATTCCTTGATTCAACGGCAAAGGAGAGAGGGTTCCTTTTCAGGGAGAAATAAAATAATAAAAACAGTTTTTTGGTGGATGAATAAGTTTTCATAGGCTAGGTGCTAGTCTAGGGTAAATCATAATATTACTCAACTCCCAAAAAAATGTGTTTACTGGCAGAATCGGTTTAGCAGTATCAGCTCAGTATCTTGTGCTGATAATTAATCTTACAAAGGGATTAGGGCAACCCAGTAGTTTAGTATAGCATACAACGATACAGCAAAGACCACATCAGCTGAAAAGTAAGAAAATTACAATCCAGTTCTACCAGTCAACACAATTTCTTGGGTTTTATGCCAGTGAAGCATGCCAGGCATGTGGTACACAAATGTTATATTCTGGCATCTGCCAATTGAGACAAGGTAAGTTGATCTAATTTTGCCTATGAAGAGTTAACATCTCAGTCTCATGTAAACTTAACCTTTTTTCTGTAAGCTGAAATTTCTACGTGAGTATTTTCATGTTGCTTGACCAATCACCGATTTTATTACTTTCTTCAAGTTTAGTCCTCAATCTGTCGGCAAGCAATTTATTAGCAGAAAGATGCCATCTTTAATCAGCTGACATTATGATGACAATCTAAACTGACCTGATGATCATCATAACTAGCAAGGAAGTGATTAATTAGCACAATATGGTGATAAGACTGCCCAAAATGCCATGGCCTAACTGTGACCTTTGGTAATATTATTGATAAAATGACCCATCGAGATTCGTGTTAATATTGATAGAATGAGCAATCACAGTTCATACGGTGAATGGACAGTAGTGGTCATTAGTGTTTATTCAGGATATCCACGAGTGCAAAGCCACACTGACATTAGGATATTGACTAGTGCTGGACCACAGTTACCACGTACCATCTTGTTACAGTAATTACCTGCACACAAGGTCGATCGTCTGGCATTTACTCCTTGAATCAGCAATTTTTCTGTTGTACTGTATTTATATTAAATTTGCAATAAATTATTGATTTATTCTAGAGCTTCTACCTGATTATATATATGACGCAATAGTATTTCCTAAGGTTAATGTACCTTTTGTTAAGACCCTCAGTCAAGGAATAGAAACCGCAATCTCTGACATCTTATTCTATGATATTTGTCTCCGCTTATCCTTTAATCAGCCACAGTTAATATAAAACTTATGTTCAGATAAGAAGTAACAGTAAAAAGAACTGAACAATCTGAAGTCCCAAGTCAGAGAGTATCAAACTTGGACACTGTTGGAAGACCACCTCCCTGGATAGCGGTCTGAGATTTAAAATCATCTCAAAGTTATACCTGGCTTATTCATGTTCGTGCATGTTTTATAAGCAGTGTTTTGTGATGATGAATACATCCAAAACTCTTGTTATCCTTGCTTGCCTTCCTGGCTAACAACCTTGTGTAGTTGATCCATGGTCAATACATTTTTCTACTATGTTAAAGAATGTTCAACATTATACAACAGTTCCAAAAACAATGAATGCATCTTTAATCAACAAGGAAGTATTAGAGTTTTGAGTAACATCTACCGTATTGGACAGTTCTGTTATGTTTCTGTCAATAGAATAATAATTATCTTCTTTTGAAGTAAGACCATAAACTAATACTTACCAACTTTTATGTTTGCTGTTCAATGATTTACATGTACATTTTCAATTGGATCAAAGTAAGGTCAACAATGCATTAGTTTGATGTAATTGCATACACATTAAGCGTTCAGTATTAGGTTTAACCTAATTTAAACAGGCATTACAACTCACCAACATCACAGAATGAATAGACAAAATTACTATTACATATGGACTGATAGACTACATGCAAAGTTAAACACAGTACTACTTTATAGTATCCCAGGTACAGTATACTTTATAGTATATCATGGTGATATGGCCCTCAACCTGATGTGACGTCATTAGAGGTTGATATTGCATATTGCCCCAGGGCACAGTTTCAGCATTTGGGCTTTGGAGCACAACTTGCACATGCAAAAGATGCATACCACAGCGTGCAAGTCAAATATTAACCTGCCCCCCGTGTTATGGCAAGTGAAACCATATCAGTCAGGGGGGATGGGGGACTACTTAGACCATTATATCAAAATGCACCCAAGGGGTTACTAGGCCCATCTGTTTGAATTTGTAGGTGCACAGAAAATTGATCTACGGTAAAACTTTCAAAATTTTGAACTTCTAAAATTAAAACAAATGTTGATTGTTACCTTCAGCAGTTTCAAAAATATTCAAGTTTTCACTTACTTTTTGGTGGCAATTTCAAAATTTTGAATTCAAACTTTATCAAAGATCACTAATTTCCAAAAATCGAACACATCAAAAAGTAATTATTATTTTAGAAATTTTAGAAGTTTTACCATAATCATGAAAATTGCATCAAGTGACTATGGCTATTTCTAGCTCCTCACAGCTATGTGAATCTTCAAAAAACCAACCCAATGAAATTATGTTTGCTTCGAATTCATTACTACTTGTTACACAAATGAAAGATGAACAGTTTTGCATGTGCTGAAAAGCTGTTGCATCGTCACATAACACTGGAGCATAATTAAGCTTAAATACACGAACACAAGAATGTTCCACGTTGGTAATATTAGATAGAAGCTATTTGAAACAGAATTTATACTTAACTATTTTGGCAGGATTGATTTATTGATCATAAGACGCAAATTTTTGGCACTATATCCTTTTTGAATTACCTCTAAATGATGGAGCGTGTCTTCCGCAGACTTGAAGCATTGAATTCTACACCTTAAGCATCTTTAAACAGGTAAAATCTCTGGCGTTTTATGTATAGGAGAGTCTGGGATCAGTTGAAATTGGGACTGAAGTTGCGAGAGGAGGTCTGACTTGTAAACTATGTGCGACAAATCTGCAGGCATGTAGCTTACAACAACAGGCAGCCAAAGTAAACACGCTTGAGACAGGAGGCTACTTGAACCATGGTGAGGAGGCAGGGCTATTGATAAAAGATTTTGTTTGCCCCACACACAGATTTCTGATGAGCGATCAGGGCAGGCCCGCCAGATGACGATTGATTTTCTTTGCAAGTTCCATGCACTGATGTCGTTAGCAATGCATCATGAGTAATGCCACAATAATTTGTCCAACAAATGATGAGTTTGTGTTCATAATCAACGAGCGATTTACTGATGCAACAACCATATCATACTTCAGGCAAACCTAAATATTACTTCAAATCAGATCCAAATGAAGCAGAATAGATCAGTAATTCTATCAAAATTCTTGCTACTGCTCACATGCAAATGGTGGAAAATCATCGAAATTAGTCTTATAATGCAATATATTGATGTTTTTCTAGAAGGCTTGTCAGACGGAAGTAAACGGTTTCATACAGAAATCTTCAAAACTTGGTATTCAAAGAAAATTGGTAACACTGACTAGGACTAGAGTTATCTCCTCCTGCCTTACACTGACCCCAGTATGGTATGTAGACTAGACAACTCAAGGCACATTCATAACAAATCTAAAACTCTTTTCTGAAACAGTAAGCAACTGAAGATTTCATCTTGAGGAAAACTTACAATCTCGATACACACAGAAAGGCTCGATAACATTAAGGCTATATTCTTCACTTGTAAGACCATTGGTGAATTTGGAAGTGACTCTGTGCAAGAGAAACATCATAAAACTATCTTTTCAGACCAATAAACCTAATATAGCATGAGATTATTGTTTCTGTACACCAGTCAGTGAACTTCAAAGAGTGTTCTTCATTAATTTAGGTCTTTCCTAGGTAGCACAAAATATTTAATAATAATAATAATAATAATAGACCATTTATAAAGCGCTAAAATGCTCAAAGGACATGGATAAAGAAGTGGAGAGAAAGGAATTAAGAAAAGGCCTGTTTGAAAAGAAAAGCTTTCAAGTGTTTCTTAAATATCGAAAGTCGGGAGAATTGAGGTAGCAAGGGAGATTATTTCAGAGAGCAGCTGCGTAGTTGGAAAAAGTTCTGCATCCATATGATTTCATCACCGGAGATGGAGTCTGAAAGAGGTCTTTTAATGATGATCGAAGGGATCTAACTGATACTTTGGGTTTCAGGAGTTCTTGGTAGCTGGGAGCAGCGCCATTACGACACTAATAGGCTAGTGACAGAACTTTAAAATGTATTCTCTGTTGAACAGGAAGCCACAACATGTATACATGTCTGTCCCAGCATAACCAACAGATAACCTAGCATAACGAGTATGAAACAGAATGGATAGAAGGATATGACAGACAATCTATCTCTAGGCAGACTATAAAGGATGGAAAATTGGATTTGCACAAACTTGGCCCAGGGGATAAACATTAGTTCTGTTGCTGACATTTCCATCATCATAAGAATGGATTACTCTAGGGGCATATCTTCATATAAAGAGCACTGCTTGGAGGACCGATGTTTCTAAAATAACAGTGGATTTTATTTCAGTTTTACTTTACAAGGGCAATCTCCCAGTCATAACATGGCAAGTGGGCAGGAAAAATACCAAGAAGGAAGACAGGAGACATGGATAAAAAGATAAGTGAAAGTACCAGATGACCAATTTTGCTGCACTTCACATCAAGTATAGCAGGGGTCATCAAAAAGTGGTACACGATCCCGATCCAGACCAATATGCCATCCTATCCAGACCTACTAGCCTACTTCAATGTATATAAGCTGCTGAATCATAACGCAAGCTGGACATTATGTGTTCTGGACCTTTCATCGAGGCAGTTTTCTCTAACTGGAGCTCTTTGAATTTTAATGAATACCCTTGAGGTATAGGGTCACAAGTGCTATATTTTTTCAAGCAACATTGGGCAGTGCTAAAAAACTACCATAGTCTAAAAACTGAATATCTTACAGTCTGCGCGAATAGTTTTCGTCACCCACAGGACATTCCGAGGGTAAGGTTCCAAACTGTTGTATCTGAAAATCATCAGTTTTCAGGAGATACAATAGACAACGCTACTTAGGAGGGATTTTATTAATTAGATTTGACCGGATCATATTTAAGTACCCACGTGCTAAATATATTGTTGATTACTAAATGCATTATAAAATAAGGAAGTTTTTTGCTTCTTCTGAAAACTGATGATTTTCAGTTACGTCAGTTTGGAACCGTACCCTCGATTCGGTCCTGCATGATGGAGTGAGTGAGTGAATGTGATTTAACATAGCAGGGGGCCTGCATGATGGAGGTTTGTGTCTTAACGAAAGGCAATTCCCAGGACCGAATATTGATACAGCACTAAACTTCTCATGGTAAAGATATAGATAGTCTGTCTCCCAGACCCTGGAGCATTAGAATTTCCCTTTCACAATTGTTTTATCAAAAAGTATGGTGAACAGTTAAAGTTGTACAAACAAGTATGTCATGATTTACTTGACCCTCAGCACCGGACAATCGATCCTACATATTGAGACATTCTGTCAGCCCGGAGGAAATTTTACCGGATTTGTCTGTCGATCAGAATTCAGATGTTATTCGCGAAGTCTGATCTTATAAATGTGTGCTTACAAAATATTGTCTGAAGCCCTTGTGTACGCTGTAGCATAATTATTTTCTAACTTTTTATTACAAAAGTAAAAATATCCATCAAACAATTGTAACTTTTCAGACAACTGACACACTGGCCGGTTGTATTTTTTAATACAAAGTCGGTCCTCAGAAGGTTTTCCATTATTTTGCCTTGTTTGTAAATTTAAGTTGATATTGCATCATAATGGGTAATAACATTGGAATATATAAGCCAATCACTTTTCAACTCAATAAAGGCATTGTAGGGATAAACCATGGCACAAAATTTGGTCCTTCTACCTTCAGAATTTCTTTTATATTGCCCTGCATGAAGGTGGGGCAGACAGAGTGATGTATGGATGAAGGGGGGGGATGGATAAACAGAAATATTGGATAGATCCCAAATTTATATATCCCCTCCTACTTCTTGGCAGGGAATAACAAGAGGAGCATAAAAAATCTAAAAACAACAAAAGACAATTAAAACAATTTACTTAGAGACTGAAAAACTGTGAATATTAATCTTTTTATCTCCTTACCTATCTCACAGCGTTCTCCCTGGAATTCGGTTCGTGTGCAGTCACATATTAGGCCATCATCAGTGGTGAGGCAGGACCCGCTATTTAAACATGGATTTCCTTGCTCACATAAATCCTCTTCATTATCCAAAATTCCTTGAGAATCAATCATTTTGGGCCGTTCTGGTGGAGCACCACAATTACTATAAAATATATTCCGAACAGACCCACGGAATTTTGGCACAAATAAAACTGAAGGAAATGCAAGACTTGACAGTTTGCGGTCATATTCTTCAGGTAATCCCCCTATGAATAAGAATTTTTCATCTGTTGCATTTTCAGCAAGAAGGTCCATTCCTAGTGATTTCCTCCTAAATTCAATGGAATCTACTGATAATGTTGTGTCAACACTGCTCCGAACTATCTCAACTTTGTGCCATTTGTCATCATCAAGTCCTGATCCTGCTGAGAGGAGAACATTTCCCTTGCCAAAATTAACCCGTAATCTAGCACCACCACCTACTAATATCAATTTCATGTACTTCTTAGAACCACTGTCGAAATAAAAGAGTAATGCATTTGGACGATCAGTTTTAAATTCAAAACTAAGGGAACCATTTAAACAGGGTTCCCAGCCTGGAAACTTTGCATAGGATCCTGGTGAGCCATCCAGAGAGAATCCAAGAATGGTGGACAAGAAAGAGACCAAGAGTACACTACTCAGGCCAAGCAGTTTGTACATAGTCATTTTGGCACTACTGTTGTTTCATACATTCAAAAACGTCTCTTTTCATCTCTTCTCTTTCTTCCTGGCTATGGCAAGATACAGGTTCCTGTATGGAAGCCTTTTTCAGTCATTTCAGTTACCCAATGCACAGGTGCAGAGTTTGTGTCCAAGCGATTCAACAGTCTGAAAAACAAAAGATCCAAGATCAGATATAATCATCCCATGACATAAAAAATTAATCATTTAATTTGTGTTTTTAACAACTCATTTCAAGTCTTTGAAAGCTCTTATTAGCAACTGATTATCAGAAAAACGAATGCCCTTAATAGCTGTTGAAAAAACAGATTTTCAGGACAATACATTTGAATTTATGTTCATCAAACCCCTAAAATATTTCTTCTAATCTAAAAATAATTTTGTAGTTACCCAAATAAATCCCAAATGGGTTAATACATATTTAAATATCTGTAAGACAGGCTGTGTTTATGTAAGTTTGTTCAAATTCTAGTTCACTGGGCTCCGAAATGCATGTCCACATCCAGCAATTTGTTTCAGTCACTCAATGAGTGACTAAGTGATCAGCATAAACTCCTCTGTGCTGCTCCTTACATTTCTGTGCAAAATCTAATTCAGTTATCTGGACTGCAAGTAACATTCCATACACTATTCACCATATCAGAGAGATCCAATTATAGATGTAACTTGGTTAGTAATGACCAGTTGAGGCAGACATTTATTGAGACCACTGACTCTGTAAGAGACATATCAGCCAGAACGGGAGAAACAGCATTGAAAGCAACAATAAAACCTGTAATTTTACTTGACTTTACCCACAATTACCCATAAAATGAAAAATTGTTTTGGTCTCTAAACCATAAAATGCAAATTTGTTTTGAGCAAACTTTCAAGTAGCTCTACTACTGGTGTTGCCAGTGGTTGCTTTGATGAAATTGATTTCTATCAAAGATATACGTCTCAGGGGTTTACAGCTCTGTCATCTGGCTTAGAAGCAGTAAAACTTCTGTTGATCAAGCAAATAACGTTTCTCGTTGTAGAGTTCCTACATCTCGTTTCAGGACCTAGGCTCACATTTCGTTGTAAACATACAAACTATTATCTTAGACTCTTGTCAAGACCCTGAGTTCAGACAAAGAAAAACTTAGTCTGTCTGACGCAGTATCATATCCTGTAATTTGTGTTCACTTAAGAGACTTGGTAAGTCTACAAAAATTACAAGTCTAGCAGAAATTCAAGAATGGAGACAACGGCTCACTTTAAATTTATGGTTACCAGTGCTTAATAATATCTATACAAGGAGTTTCAGAGACTGCAATCATCTTGATCTTACTCTGGTATACTTCGTCCTACTTGGGCCTGCAACATTGCCCCATAATAAATATTTGCCTTTGCTTTTACTCAGATTTAAGTAATTTTACCACCTTTGGGTTTGACCCAAGTATACTATTACCACGGCTATGATGACATATCCAAAACCTCTTAAAGGAATTAATGATCAACTATACTGAAGATCAAAAGAAAGTATACCGTCACTTTTTTTGGTCATAAGCAATTTACCCTTAATGCTGTTTGAGAACGATCCTGTTGTCATTTAAAGGTGATTATTGTGTATATCAGAGTTGATATGTCGTCAGATTCTTATACCTTCGAAGTAAAAGTTTGGCATCACTGTGGTTTTGCCTTTTATATCATTCCCAAAAACTGATGGGTATACTTTCTTTTGATCGTCAGTATAGGTACTAGATTCATAGATACAAACTTACATTAGAGGAAGATATAGTTAAGATGGTCAATGTTCAAAATGTCTCAACCTGCATGCATAAGAGGACAGGTGTCATATGCCAAGAATAAAACAATGTGATAAGCGTTGATACCATCTACTGCATCCATAAGAGGATAGGTGTTTTATGCCCAGAATAAAACAATGTGATAGGCGATGATACCATCTACTGTTAACAGGTAGTGACCGGGTCCAACTCCATGGAAGATCTACATTTTTCTTCAAGCTAGCAAATCAGGATCAATCAAAGTATAACATTCCTCCAAATCCTGTTAGCAACACAACTGGTTCGTCAGTACCAGCCCTAGATCGTAGGTTTACTGCCTCGAAATCATCCAGCTCCCCACTGTTGATGCAGGCTTTCCTCCTCCACTCAACGGGCAAAAGTGGGCACATGACTGAAAGGTTGCTCAGTCCCTTT
>JAUELE010117533.1:424-23740 GCA_031471655.1 Diodora aspera
CTGAGACCAGAAACAAAATCCTTGTTTTTAGGCCTTATACATGTATGTGAGTGTTTTGCTGCTCAATGTAAAACAAAGTTAAATGACATGTGCTCATATAAAAATGTATTCAGTTTTGACAAGATTTTTTTCTTTTAAAAATCAATTTTGGGTCGCAACGTTAGTTTTGCGCCTCAGTATACATATACAGGCTGTATATAGTTTCAGGAAGTTGCTTCTGTACTCACCACATCAAGGTCAGGTTTGTCTGTTTCTTCTTATCTCTCATGATCTGGGCTACCGTCTTTTTCTGCTGTTGTTGCTGTTGCTGGGACGTGTCGCTGCTGCCATCATGGTTGCCGTTTTTCTCTTCTTCCTCCATGATACTTTCCTCATCGGAAAATATGGAACCCTCATCAATTTCAGGTTCTGTAACAAGAAAACAAGATATTACTTCCCCAGCAACTAATTAGAGTTTACCGTGTTCAGATCTGCTGTAGTTAAGCGACAGACATATCAGATACACATTAAATTCCAATTTCAACCGAGTTTGACGATGTGTGTATAATAGTAGCTACCGCTCAAATGTACAGTGGAACTGCAATAGAAACTGTTTTAACTTCAGCTAACATATCCTAGTGCTCTGAGTTTCTGTCCAAATACGAATTCTCCACTCCATAAACTGAATTCTGTGACTCTTTTGTGTACGTTGAGTGCACTGGCTTCAATACGTCGTTAGTTACCGTTGTCTGAACTCTATACTTTTTTAAGAAACTGAATATTTAAAAATAACGTATTATTGAAATCCCACAGATTGAGTGCAAATAGTATGTTACGTCTCTTTAGCAAATGATTCGGACGTTTAGTTCACAACATATAATTATAAAAACAACAGACAGTGTAAGAAAGAATGTCTACGTGTTACTATGATAATTACTCATGTTATTTGTTTACTTTCGGTTACACGTTCTTGACAGAAAAATAAATTTATCATTTGCCAATTAGCAGTCAATCACACAGGGTTTATTTCTATAACAATCTATCATTTCACACATGTCATCGAAAGGTATATTCGACAAGTAAAGCAACCTCGCTTTTCCTGACTGGCTCGTGTTTGACAAAGTAATGGTCTTCTCTTAATAATTATTTTCCATGTTTATATTTAAGCATTTTTTCGTGCCCTATCGTAACCAGCTATTCTTCATTCACTCTAGTGCAACTTGTTTACGCCTTCCCTTAACAAATGCTCCAACAGTTTATTTTGTGCTAGCCCGTGTCAGGATAAAAATAGTCACTTGGATGAGCGACTTCTAAACTTGTATACGTGCATTGTAAATAATAAATACGATGTCGTTAAGTCATAAACATTGATTTGTTTACAACTTTTCATTATCAGCTGCACTGAGATGCCCATTAAGAAAGCCCATACATTATGTTTAGCCATCACGCAGAAATTCTGTACTGCTTATCGGGTAGGTATACAGCGGTCTTTGTGTTACGACTGTTACGAATTAATTAGACGAAGTCAATCAGCGTGTTTCAGCATCAGATCCAAATACCGTAACCATGTTGAACGTGAAGTTTACTTCATAAAAATACATGCAAGTAAGTACTTGAAGTAAAGTAAGATATATATGTTGCTGTAAACAGTATACAAATAACGCACATCATAACTGATGCGGATTTGAATACGGTAAACGTAAAAAGATATCATACAGTAAAATATACTGATAAGTTTTGTGTAACAACCACCATCAAAACTGTCAGCACGGCACTACTATGGATATGATTTTCACATCATTATCCGCAGAGTAACTATGAACCCAATTAGTCTAATTTAACAATCATTATGGTATCGGCAAGTGCGGCACTATTAAATATGTAACAACGGATGTGAAATTATATTTTTACTTCAGTAATTATGAGCAATAACATGTAGTGTATTGTTCTTTCACAATCATCGTCAAATCCGCAAGAACGGACCATTATGTACAAGACCTCCTATTTTCTTAACGATATACATGCACATGTATCACAGTATTTAGTATTTTACTACAAAGCTTTATCAGATGCACATATCAGGGATCATTGTGTTTATGAATAGTACTTCATTAGCCGGGAATATATATGTGTATTCCGTGTAATCCGCGAGGCAGGCCCCCTACGCTGGCGCTGACAGGTTCGTGTCGTACTTCAATAATCAGACTGTGAACCGATTAGCCAGCTTATCTTCTCAGTTAGTGCCAAGTTGATAAAATTAATGTCAAGATATTTTAATGCGTAAAAAATGAGCGTCGGTTTGGTGATAAAACAATTCTTACAAGGATTTCCCCACGGCCAGATCCGTGAGTCAACACTGCCAGGATTAGCCAGTTAATATTTTGTGTTACATTTTTGTCGGAATATTTGCTTAATTGACATTTTCGTTAATATCCAAGTTCCATGAATACTGAGAGTCTGAAAGGTAAAGGGCATGAATGAAAAGAAGTGAAGCCAAGCAATTTATAGCATTTTGACATCGTCGTTTAGGGAATATTCAGAAATGTTTATTGAGCCAGATGGGTCCATCAGTTGCAGAGCGTAAAATGACCTTGATACTCAGGCTGATATTCCAAGAATGACATTGGAAAAAGAGGACACGTGCGTCTCCAGTCTGCAGTAAAATTGTGACGTCACTATTTTTTATGCTCACTTGCGGTTTTTGTTTTAAAATTATGAGGCACTTTTTATTCAATATAATATGGTAATTGCAATTATATCGACTTTCATACCCCGATGAATTTACTTTCAGGATTTCCCGTCTATGCTTTGATTCTATGTATTGCGATTTTAAATAATATCTGCAGAGAATACACTTGACAATGGACACGAGCTGAACTTGTTGGTTTTGTCTAAGGAAAGACTTTTGAACTGTTTTAATTCATTTTGGAATATCATAAATTAGTATTTTTAGTTATATGCATAAATTCATCTGGAATCTGGTTCAACATTATATTTTGATATTAGAATTGTAATTATGAATTGTACTCTTGTACAATAACCAACTTTAGCAATTATATTGCTCGACTACATTATGTTTAATAATATTATGCAAATTCGTTCAGTTTTGAGCGTTTGAGTAAAGCTGTCCTCATTGATATTTTACACTGCAGATTATTTTGAATTTTATACATAGGTTCCATGAAATCATCATTCATTGTCATAAGAATAATACGTCTCTCTCTTTCCCTCTCTCTTCCTCTCTCTCATTTGCGAAACAAATTAGTTTATAACACTGTCAGTAAAGTAACCAAATAACATATAATCTTCGCTCGAGCAGATTAACAATATATCAAATCAGTAAATCTTGTTTCTTATCTTGGTTATTACGGTGGCGATTATTGACAAATATTCGTTAGAATCTTATCATGACGTTGGTGTAAAACAAAGCCTATCACAGCGCCACCTATCTCCGGCTGTTACAACAAACAGGATGACAGCTGCCACCAGATAGTTTACATATAGATGTGTGCCCATGTCAATTTCAGCTTGTACATTGCAGGGAAATTTACAACATACCGCAATTTACATACGAACAATGGCGATCACCCGCAACATTGTGATAAGTTGTTATGGAAAGTACACACATCGATATTCGTGTCCATAAATTGCGTAATTGTAAACACTTAGTACTGCCAATGTTTAGGAACGTTAGGTTTAGTTGAAGAGTAATACGCAACGATTGGAATAACAATAATATAAGTACTTATAATTAGTCCATAAGAAAGAATCTTTTTCCTTGTTCAGTTATTATTATTCAAATTACATAAATTAACGAAATGATTAAAAAACGTATACAAGGACTTAATATTTATGTAGGGACAACAGTTACTCATGAAAGTTAAACATAGATATTAACATAATATCAGTTTTATATAAGCATGCTGGCATCTTACACTTATATTAAAATGCATCTACAGTGAAATCTGGATAAATAAAACTTCAAAGGACCATGGAGTTTTTTTTTTAACTTATCCGATATTTTACTCATCCGAACCTCCCCAAGCAGCCACAATAAGAAACGGAGATAAACACATTGGGAACGACAAAAGTCTTTACAAACAGTTGCAATGCCAACAAACGTAATGAAAACACTGTAAGATGCGTATTGTGTTGAGCAAGTGTTAATTAGGTTGATCACTTGTGTAGTTTACTTATCAGACGACGTTTACTCACTTAATTGATTGAAGGAACCTTGAAAAACAAGTGATTTTACTTATCCGTTTCAAAATAATGATAAGTAAGAAGAAAGACGCCGGGACCACAGCAAAATGTTTTACTTATCCGGATATTTTACCTATCCCGATTCTACATATCCGGATTTAACTGTATTTTCAATAAAATGTGGTTGTACTTCGTTACTATTGCTGTTGAACCTCACCAACCATTCAAGTGATTGTAGAGGGTTTTTTGGCATTTCCCTTTTTGTAAATATTTGGAGAAGACACAGCGGTGTTTTGGCGCAAGTTCTTCTCATTTTATTGTGCGTGGGAGTTAAGATCCGCGTGTGTGCGTTTGCTTTGGGTGCACAAACAGTCTAATGTAGCATCTTCAGACCATTAAATGACTTTCAGTTGGTGCTGCGATTACATTCATACAATAAATCCGGACATAATTGCAGTTTAGTTTGATAGTGTCATAAACGAAAACACCAACATCTATCTGTAAAATACTATGCATAATTTGTATTGCCATCATGCTGTTGCACGACCTTGAGCATGAACATGCGTGATATGTCGCAAATAGAACCCAGTTTAATTTCCGTTTCAGCAAAAACAATAAAATGCTGAGATTGGTGTCAGATCGAAACTTACTATCGCATTTCCGTTAATTATTACAATGCAAAAACTTTAATTCACCCTTTAAATCTATCATAGAGGATTTGAAACAAGACCAAAGCAATGAAAAGTTGTCGCACTGGTGTCTTACAAGAAGAGCTAAGACAATATTAGTATGGAACATTCAATTACAGACCCTAAACTTGAAAGTTTGGGCCCACTTAGTCAGTCCGAAACAGTCGTAAACTCTCAGTGCAAGTGAATATATGAAATCCGTTTTATTACCATGGGATTATGGTTTGAATGGTTTATGGAAGAGCCGATATTTACATTTAAAGTTTTCATGTAAATCTGTCAAAGTAAAAGATAATACATCAAAAATATTTCAGTCAATTTGAGAAGCTACTAGAAATCCCCCCCCCTCCCTCCGCCCTTGTGAAAAGAGGGCCATGACGATATTTTTAAAAGCTTATAATCCCAAGATATCTTGTGTGTGTGCGATACATATAATGATGTAGTAAAAGTCTTAAGCACATCCTACACATGGATACCTTCTCTATATCATCCTCCAACTCCCTCTCTCATAGCCCCCGCCCCCTTACAGAATTATAAAGGCATAGTTTATTAACAGTGGCGGATCCAGGGGAAGGGGGGTCAAGGGGGTTCGGACTTCCCCCTTTTGATAATCAATTACGGAAAATTGCATTGTAAAGAGTCCTCGAAACCCTGGTGGGACTGACATTTTGCATGTTTGACCCCCCCCCCCCCCCCCTTCCAAAATCCTGGATCCGGCCCTGGTTTAATACATGCATGTCAAATATGCGGTCCTTTGCAAGTACACCTGCGGCCCGCACAAAGGATACTGTCATTTGGTCATCTAATGTACGTTTCTTAAATTTGTTAGTGTGGCCCATTGGCATACTCAAATTATCTTATGGGGCCCAAGGTGCGATTTGAGTTGGACACCCACGGTTAAATACATGTACATAAACACGGTTATGTTTTGCCAAAAAAGTGTTCTTAATTCCATCCATCTGAAATTGTGTACCCGGTAGGAATTAATGTCAAGAAGATACCAGCATTGTATCACCTTGAGGGTACCATAGAAAATTGACCATTGACCTTTGTTCCAGTGACCATGGTCACAGTTCCATATGTATTTTATTACGTCAAACAATGCCCCGATCCCGTCAGAACAAGAAAACACCAATTTTGGTAATTTCCCCATTTTAGCTTCATGTAGTGTTTCAGCATATAATTCCTAGATATATTTAAGCAAAACTAATTTATTTTTCAGTTAGTTTGACCTTTGACCAAATTTTGAGCATCGTTTGGTTAGGCTTGGAGCTATAGAAGTGGACAATATTATTGTAGTAGTAGTAGTAGTAGTAGTGGTGGTGGTGATGGTGGTAGTAGTAGCAGTAGTAGCAATATCAAACTTTAAGTTTTATGTTTCCAAATATTTTCACAGAGAAGGTAGACCTGCATTTGCAGTGAATCAATGAATGTTCAAAATGGCGCTATTTGGTGTGCTGCATTCAGCACGCTACCCTTCCTCGAGCAACCAAAGATCTGTTAGAAATGTAACTCTTCAGAGAACAGTGCTTCCCCTACATGCATTCAAGATAAGTGATATGTTGCATGATCCGTGCACAACAAAGTCAGCGCTTGTCTATCTTACTACAGACTCACCACTGGTGACTCATCGTTTGAAGTTTATCTCCACATGTTACCGCTTCTATCTGACGCTACGTTATAATTTTGCAAGTAACCATATAATGTCGAAATTAAATAACGTTACACTAAACTTTGTTCAAAGTCTTTTTAAAACATTTAGTTTTTTTAGTTTAGGGTTTGTAATTGCTCTGAAATAAATAAATAAATGGGCGTATTCTCACAGCAACCTTTCAATGGAGATATGATCTTTCGCTTTAAGAGTAATGCATAGTTATGTTTGCTTTTCTGTCGTAATCTGTAGTGTAAAAGTAGATGTGCGAAAGGGTGAACTGAATAAATGAATGAATAAATAAATGAATGAATAGGTTGCCGAATGAATGAATGAACGTTTATAGGTTGCTAATAAAGATTTACTTTCCTTACAGTTCCCATAAAATCCTTTATATTTGATTGCTTGAATTCTATTTCATACTTTCATAAAATAAATTACATGAATTGTCATTGTCTTCTGTTTCAAACCTTTCGTCTCTTTTATGATCAGGCACGCGACGAGAACGATTTACTGGCAGGGGGACATTTCAGTCAGTCTCAAGACCTTGTCCATGTTCAGTTATGTGGCAATTGTTGTTGAAGAGGGGGTCCGCCATCTGCAAGCGTTTACACAGATACAAGTCTCAAGAGGGTTGAAGAACTTTGCCGGGAGTTTTACTGCCGTAGAAGATGTCCCGTTGATGCTTGTCACAGTTTAATATGAACGGGCACGCGAACCAGAAACTATAAAATGGTACTCTAAAAGTTCCACCCAGTTGACAAAATGTACTAACAAATGCAGGCTCATTGGTTTAAGCCCAAATGAAGATAAGTTTTATGTTCGGTTTAAGTCAAGTTGAACTTTTAACAAACCCTGAGAGGCACGCTTGGGTATTAAACTAGAGCAGGTGCTGGGGTGAGGGCACATTAAATTTTTATATTTTCAAGGGTGCAGCAAATCACTTTGGACGGTTGACTAAAATTCAACTTAATAATACAGACTGATTATACTTAAAAGCATTTAACTGTGTGTAACCTCTGTGTATGCGTGTGTGTTTTTCACAGGCACAAAGCCAGTCATGGTTTGATAATTCATTAATGTCGTGGAGTTTGTCATCAGTTAAATCATTGCGAAATGATATAGACAGTACAACATAAAGCCAACGATTCTTAATTCAATAAACATATAATTGCATCGGCGACAAAGACATGCAATGTTTAATAAATTAAAAGTTAATCAAAAATAC
Organism: Diodora aspera; assembly: GCA_031471655.1. Taxonomy (NCBI): domain Eukaryota; kingdom Metazoa; phylum Mollusca; class Gastropoda; order Lepetellida; family Fissurellidae; genus Diodora; species Diodora aspera. The sequence continues at coordinate 8,175 of JAUELE010117533.1, forward strand.
ATTATACAAATCGTAACTGACAGAAAAAATATTTCCTTGAAGCTACGAACACAACATGGAGAGAATTTTTCAGAAGTGAGTTGAAGTTTGTTATCTTCAAAGCTCCGATGTAGTAGTGGTGGTCGTGGTGGCAGTAGTAGTAGTAGTAGTAGTAGTCAACGATAAAACGAACGAACAATGTTTTTTCGGAGACTAGGGCACGAATCTGTGCATATTATTGACGCTATTGAGCTTTCCACTATTAATGTACTTAATATATATGCGAATACTCATTTAGATAAGTACCATCCATTTCATGCAGTATTATTAAACATGTGTCTAGGTAAACAAAGTCCAAAAGCACTGAAATAAGTAAAGATCTTTGCCATGGCTTTCTTCTCAGAATGTCACTGTCATTTTTTCATTAAACACTTTGAGCAATGAATAAGTTTGTTGCTCTGCAATGTCTTCGATGAGGTGCATTATATATGATGCCCATGTAAATAAATAAATAATTTATGACAGAGGGATTCTGAGAGCTACATTATTTATTTATTTATTGTTTATTTATTATTTCCCGTACCCGTATATATATCATCAGTGCCGTGTTATATGCGATACGCGGGACGTTAAAAGCTTACATAGATAAAGATAGAGGAAAGAAAGAAATAAAGGGAAAGAAAGAAAGATCAATAGACAGACAGCCTAATGTCTGAGACGTGAAAAAAAACTAAACCGAAAGATACGAACAAAAAACTAAACCGAAAGATACGAAAAAAAATTAGAACGAAAGATACGAAAAATTGAAATAAAACGAAAGATATGAAAAAAAAACCGAAATATATGAACAATCTGGAAGAGAAGGAAATGGCAGACACGAAGAAACGAACTGACAAATAAATAAATAATTGAAAATGCAGCGAAAATGGGGGTTATATTTGTGCCACAGTTAGTACAAACGGAAACGTGGTGATCAATCTTCGTTAGAGTTATGTTCACACTGGGCGATCTACACCACAGAGCTCGCCCAGCCTAGTACAAACTTCATACAGTCACCTGTACTAAATAAATATAAACAATGTTAAGGAAAGGGCTGTCTGCCCGTCAAGGCTTGGGCCGGGGTCTTCGAGTAGTTTCAAGTGGTATCCAGCTTCATCGTTTCGAGTCAATATTTAATCAAGTCATTTACAAAATGTAGCTGTTTTGCTGGCAAAGTTGGAAGTCATGTATGTACTTACTTCTGAATGACCACCAGTCAACTTAGTGCCAGCTTGTGTTAACTCGCTTTCCACAAGAATTTTAAAAATATTAAATGGTTTTAATTTAGACCACGTATGTTTACGACATCAATCATTTCCAAACTTTGTTAATGTCAACATATAGAACATTGGAAGACTGACAATAGTTCTTGACACCTAAATATGATATTTAAAACAATTATGCGATATGACCTCTAATTTTTGTGTTAATACACTTGTTGTTATTTCATACTTTAATGTCCAAGTGGAAAAACGTATTTTTCAATCAGCTGACTTTGTTAGAAGAAATTGAAATATTTATTGAAATATTTAAACCAGGGTGAAATCCGCCTTCTGCATAACTGACACTGGGTTGACACAACCCCTCGCGTGTGAGAACCAACATGACAGGCAAATCAGGTGAGGAAAGGGGACATAGTTCGTGTGCTTCAAGAGCCCCTTGGGGTGAACTTTACTGGCCTACAGTTGATAACAGTCTTCAAGAGGAGAGTGAAGAGAAAAACTCTGACAATCTCTGAAGTGAAGATTGGTGAAGGACTCCTACTTTACTCTAAACATTTGACGAACTAAATTTCGGAATAACACAATTTCAGAGCACTGACTCTTAAATTATTTTAAGTTTTACATTTTTGAAAACCATAAAATATTTCGCCGCATCAATTCTGACAAACAAACAAACAAACAAACAAACAAATACATAAATAAATAAATAAATACATTTTAAATAAATAAATAAATAAATAAATAAATAACTGAAAACGGAAATGCTACATAACATTCCGTAAATGATCATTACACTGTACTAAAATTAAAGTAACATAATTCAAACTGAAACTTATTACGATTTAATGTTTAAAAATCTCGAATGGCGTAAATAATTTAATGTATAAAAATATGTTTATGGCTTGGACGATCCATGCAGGTATAATAACAATAAATATAATACATTATGTTTCCATGGATTGTACTGTATAACGCTTACCACTGCCTAGGCTTATACCAGTTAAAAATAATAATATTAATTTTATTTAAAAATTCAAATTATACTCATGCTAATTATTATTGTCATCCATATGTTATAGAACATACGCATTTCGAGAAATGATTAAATACAGACAATAGTTTCTTAGATACACCAACAGGTTTAGTAAATCAAAGAACAACATCAGGTACAATTCTAATCTACAGGCTCAAAGATACATGAAGTTTCACAAGTATATCAGTGCTATAAAAGTGTTAACATGACAATCTAGAACTTCATATATGGGGTGACAAAAATCCTTGGCATGAGTATTTTGCCGTAACAATCTTTAGGTTTTCAATACAGTAAATTGAGACCTTTTGAATTAGTTTCGCTATTCGCTGTGAGCCAGATGTAGTATTGCAATAGTTGTAATGAATATAGAACACATATTTGTACAAGATTACAAATATTTTATGCCAACTCATGCAACAAATATGAAAATGCATGTTTTCGAATAAATAATACCCAGTATAATTTACGAAATAGGATGACTATAGTGGCACAAGAAATTACGTATAATGAGTTTGTATTGTGCTCTATGTCATTGTACTTTATGCAATGGACGCAGAAAATATTTAAGCGTAATTTAAAATTAAATGGACTATAATTTCGTATAGTAAATCATGATGTAAGGTTATTGAAGGTGTGCCTATTTTGCAATCGGGGAGAGTTAATATTGCCGGTATTTGCTGCAGAGTTCTTCTCTAAAGCTCGAAGCAGATGGCGGTCATCGTGTTCAAGTCCGCTTTATGACTTGTTGACATATTTGTATATTCAGACACTCTAATCCATTTCCCATCCTCTTAGAAGCGGGAATTGAGGTCTTAACATGAGTGTTAGCACACAAATATGATTTATGGAGCCGCGATACAAGGGTACTGTGTTGTTTCGTCCTACCCGCTTCTAGCAGAAGAAACACGTCTCACATAGCACGTTACTTTAAATATCCGCCAGATTTATAACAAGGTAGGGACGGTCTGCTACCCGGTTTGTATATCACTACGTCTGGGAGAAGGGCTTATGCTTTGTTGTGACTGTTTGTGAATGAAAACAAGCCGAAACACTCAACAGTTTAATTTATGAAAATTTTATTAAAGGTCTCAAGTGACGTGCAGTAAGTGGAGCTGTAAACAGATCAAAATTTGTGGACTTTATGAACCCTATTCATGTGCAGTTAAACGATATAAATTTAATACATGTTAACCGACTATAAAATTCAAAGAATTAAATGATACTTGTGAAATATTAAATGGCGGAAATATGTATTCATCTTGGAAAACTGGGGAAATAAACATTTATTTTTTTTTATCCCGATACACATCGTCTGTTGGTGTTTATTATTTAATTATTAATGGTAATAATAGGACAATATTAATTCAACTAATTAGTAATAAACAATGTAACTAAGTTGAAAATTTCTTAGTAAAAATGTACATCATCGAAAACTGGTATTTATAAAAAAGAGTATGACACAGAATGGGTTGACACGAAAAATGCGTCACCCATATAATTAAAGATTATATAAGATAATCTAAAATATAAGATTTAGAATGTTTTATAATAAACAACCATAATTATCTACAAAAGCAGAGAAAATGTTTACTATATTCGAGATATAGTGTGTGTTTTTTCCGAAAGGCACGACCTACCTGCTTTAACCCCTGTCTTGTCACATTTCCTGAATCTAGCAGTGTCCGGCGGGGGTCGAGGGGAGGGGGCACGGACATTGTCCATGTCTTGGTCCCGACACTGACGTTTGGCTTGGGTCGGCATTCCATTCACTAGTTCCACCCCTAACATTGGGCCAGGGGGCATTCGAAATTGTATGCACCAAAAATTCGAACAATATTGCTTTCAGGTTAGCCGAGACAAGTTTGTCCGTTGTCTCTGTGAGTGAAGATGTTGCAGATGTCTGTTAGTACTCCAAAAATGGTGAAGAATCTGAGCATCACTGGCTAGATTAGGCAATCCCTTCCTCTTTATGTTGAATGTCCGAGTCGATTATATGTACACAAACAATCCATTCTGGCTTGATTAAGACCCGGATGTAGGTTGATCTTGTTTCAGTTGTATGTTTCCTTCATCTGGGCAGTCCGTCCAATGTTCCTTAGAGTCGGGATGTCGAGGGGATCAAATAGGGGTAGAACACACCAACGTGGGGTATACCCAGTTACCCCCGATCCTCTTCTTGCCGACCGCCTTCTCTAATATGGGTGAACTAGAACCCTTTGTTTGTTTACATATAGTGGTGGCAATATGTTGGGTATATTGAACACACACATACCACAGAATGTCGGCAACAGTCTCGCGATCTGGGATAGCTCTGTTTCTACGATAATGTACAGATGCAGTATAACAAAATACATGATAAGACAGTCTGTCAATAAACTTTATTCTGATTGGCTGGATTATACGTCACGTGACGTGATATAAATGGCCGATGTGTAAAGATAAGCGACCTAATAATAGCACCTGTTTTAGAAGCAACTCTACCCGGCCTGTCATGATAATATATTGATGATGAACGCAGTAAACGCGAATTTTGGGCAAACCTTTTGATCTTCGTCTGGGTCTCGCGATTGTTGAGAACTGTCTCCGCTAGAAGAAAGAAATGAAAAGTTTGAAGTTTGAAAGGAGTGGAGTTGATACATCTACGGTGTTTACGTCTCGGAGAGGCTGATTAGAGTATTATCAGCAGGAAAACGACAGCATTAGCATTCGATTTTGGCCAGCGTTCTCCCGGGGCAGGCCAAACTGCATTAGGGCCGCAGCATCTTTAGCCCGCGAGATCAAACACGCGCAAGTAAGCTAATACACAAGTTTACAATCTACTTGAAAGCACCGGGCATTACAGGATCATTTCTCTACTTTTACCTCAAAAACATTTAAGAAACCCATTTCAGTATTAAATGTACGTGTGTCCATTTTGTGACATGACATTCCGTATCTGAATACAAACCACCGATTACACTTTGTAAAGAGACTTTTATCTCATGAAAGTGCATTTTAGTGACCATTCGGAAAACAGGAACTTCATCATTTTCGCCAGAACGTAAAGACTCCAAAACCCTCCAAAAGGCACAAAGCGCGCCCCCCCCCAATTTATTAAAAACAAAATAATATAGTTGTATCTATTTTTAACGAAAAAAAAGAGAGATAGTACAGTTATAATATAATTACTTTCACCCAGGCCACGGCAAAGCTGGTGATAGGCCCGGGCCAATTTTGGAATGTTCATTGATCATCAAGTACTTTTGTGGTTTAGTGCTAAATACATATGGAGATTCCGCGGGTAAAACGGGTTATGTCGCCACATTTTTTAACCTTGGAAACCTCATTTTACTGCTCAGTACTCACATGTAATATTATTTTAATTCGTATCTAAAGATTAAGGTGTTAGTGATATAATGAAGCAAGGGTTTGCACAGACCCCGTTTGTTGACTTTTACTGACCAATTTATTTATTGATGACATACCCTGTCAATAAACGAGAGCAGCAATCGTCAAATCTTGGTAGATACTTCTTTGCACACATCTCGACAAACATTTCTGATTGAAACCAACAGAGAGATAAGTGTTTAAGTGCATGATACATGAGATGAATCCACGAGTGTATGGTACCACTACCCCAACATTTACCACCGCCATCAAAACAAGCAAATCAAGACACAATTTACATGCAATCAAGAGGTACAAAGTGATAACAATATGACAAAAAATATAAGTAATGCTAGAGCTGAAAATGCATACAATGAAATATTTGAGCGTGAAGTCTTTTCAGTAAATTAAAAATAGTTTTATAAAACACTGTTTGGTGTACATCCTAACGGGGAAAAGAAGTGCCCGAATATCAAACTACGAGGTTAAAGTCTGCTTAGAAGTGAACATATGTTTTGTTGAGTTTTCCTCTGAGCTATAACTCGAATATTCCCTTTCTCATGGGCATCATTGTCCAGCTTTCCTGAACTTGGTATCTAGTAAAGTAAAGTTTGCGAGATGAAGTTGCTGACTCAATACGCATTTCCTGTACAGTCTCCAAGCAAACTGAATACATTGCTATTTCAGATGTCCATCAAAAGCACCTGTTGTAATGCAGTTTTAAGATTGAAAAGAGCTGGAACGAAATTGCATCAACCTCTTGCCCCCTCAAAATTGTAGACCCATGCCACCTGGCCGAAATACTCCCACCTGTTCTTGCCTGCTCTTACTCAGAAAAGGTTATCCAAATCAATTTAAACAATGTGTAAATCGTTTGATGCAAGTGTTTTAAATGTAAAGAAGGTACTGAATAAAGCAAAATCCTTTTGGTTATATCAAAGGGCATATTCGTCAATCTAAACATTTATGTTTACACACTGATGATTAACTTCTGAAACATCTGTGTCGGAGATGACGTTGTTCATGAATGACACTGGCGAGCTCACGATTTATTATTGAGAAATGAAGCGTAGGGATATATTCATACATAGATGTCTCATAATTCTTTTCAGGTGAATTTGAATTTCAGCCTTATAACCTCCTATCCATCTTTATGAAGTATGCAATCCCTGTGAAAGTTTGGCACTATTCTGCCAAAATGAATATCAATGTGTGATAACGCTGCGCAAGTATTGCGCCGTTCATATTGTAGTACGTTTGAATAAAGGCAACTTATATATGAATGAATTAAACTGGGGATTCGGTAAAACCAATCAAATCTGTCAGTGGACATTTTATTCACCAAACGTATAGAAAGTTGCTTAAACAACTAAGTGCAGGATATTTTTTGTTGGGGTTCGCATCGCAATTTGCTAGTCAATTTCTGATTGCTACTCAATTTCAGCTGATTGCTAATCAATTGCTGATAAAATGATGATTAGTTTGCACCAGATGCTAATCATTTTCGTCCTGAGTGCAAAACTGCTAAACAAATATTTTAAAACAAAAAAGACCCTGAAGTGTTATGTCATATATGTCATGTCATATATTGAAGAATAACCTTTCTTCAGCTCCTATCAAAAGAAATAAATAAGAAAGAACGAACGAACGAAAGAAGAAAAGAAAAGTCAGGAACTTGAAACTTCACTTGTGGCAGAAGAGACTCTTTTGTTATATCTAATTAAAAGTAATGTTGTTTAAGATTTGGGTTCACAAATTGCCTTCAAGATGAGTAAGATTTGAGTTCACAAATCGCGTTCAAGATGAGTAAGATTTCAGTTCACAACTTGCTTTCAAGATGAGTAAGATTTAAGTTCACAAACTGCCTTCAAAATGAGTTAGATCTGGGTTCACAAACTGCCTTCAAGAGGAGTAAGAATTGGTTTACAAATTACCTTCAAGATGAGTAAGATTTGGGTTCACAAATTGCCTTCAAGAGGAGTAAGAATTGGTTCACAAATTACCCTCAAGATGAGTAAGATTTGGGTTCACAAATTACCATCACGGTGAGTAAGATTTATGTTCACAAATTGCCTTCAAAATGAGTAAGATTTGGGTTCACACATTGCCTTCAAGATGAGTAAGAATTGGGTTCACAAACTGCCTTCAAGATTAGTAAGAATTGGGTTTACAAATTACTTTCAAGTAAGAGCAAGATTCAGCTGAAGTACTAGTACTTCATCGAAACGAGACTCTTTCAACACTTGTTATAATGCCCTGAAAGATAGTCAGGAAGAAAGAGAAATGTGAAAAAAGGCTCTCATAGAAATCGCTTTCTACGAAATGTGGAGGGCTACCTGTGTTCTAGTCTTTAGTGTGTGATGTCACCTATAATGTCCTCTGTTAGAAAATGAAACACAACGTCTATAGTCTATAGAGATAACTGTTGGCCAACTACTTGCGGTTTTGAAATAGAGAAAGTTTCAAACTTAAAACCAAATGTTCGTTAATACAGCCATCGTGTGAATAAATTGAAGAATAAACTGAATGAAAGAACACAGGAATCACTCTGTCATAACTCCATAAGAGCACCCACTCCAGTTCAAACAAACTTCAATAATCAGCTATTGGGATTTGAACCCACGCGAAGTGAGCCACCCAAAACATGAATGAACTGAAGGCTAGGTCGGATTAGGTAATACTACGTAAAGCAACTAATGAACCACCTACACAAGTGGGGTGATATTGAAGGTGTATAGATGTACATGTACATGCATGACGCAACGACAAACAGGAACCTGATATCTTCTGATATCTGTAGTTTTTCTAGGAATGAGCTGAGGTAGACATCACGAGATGGCCCATGGCACAAGACACCAGAGACAAATGGGCGTATTTACAAAGTAAAATTCTTCTCCGATCTGGTGATTTCCATGACGAAACACATAAATACACATGTCGATGGGCAACGACTTTCAGATGATAAAATGTTTAGTTGTAGTGCAGGGCTTGGAAGAAAGTTATTTTTAAACTTAGAGATGATATTTCAGGGCGGATCTTACCGAACCCATAGGTTAATTACTTACTATAAGTGCAAAGAACTCAATATCCAGGGAAACGTTCTCTGATTATTTTGAATGAAGTGTTTTTCATATCAAAGTAGCTTACATAGGCACATGTATGATATACCAACTGGAGAATATTCCCTTCTTGTAATGTTTCCTAAATACAATCAGATTTACAGCTTTCTAATGTTTAGTCTACCAAACGGCATTAACTAACTTTCAAACATGCTACAAGGAAACGACTGATTATGATTAATTTACAAGTCGAATGATTTTGTTGATATTGTCCTTTTTTGATGTGTGTATTGCAGTTAACACAATAAAAAGAGTTGATTCTAATCTTTAGCTGTTACACCTGTAATCGTTGATGCTCTTCTCTGGCAAAATACAAAATCCAATCTGAATATGCTGAGTAGCTTCGTACCAATTTCTTTGTTTGTAATTAAGCAGACGTGATAAGCAGTTCATTGTAATTTGTTGTTAAGATGGTCAAACGTAGGATCATCGGTGGTATAATATATAGTCTACTCGATAGATAGAGTAGAGTGTTCCCCAGGAAGTTGAAACGAGTTCAGTATCTTGTAACCTAAAGCTTATAACGTAAGCTTTGAGTTGTGCATTGTGTTTGTAATTGTATGTGTAGAAAACTAAATCGGTTCTTGTTCGGTCATTCGTATTACCAAATCCCATTCAACATTGGTCCAACATCTTCAAGCAAGATATACAGAAGTTTATAGGGAACCAATGAATGACGTCGGCACATTTCACCACACAATGTTACATGAACCCAATTAAACAGTTCCAATTTACTACGGCTTTCTCTAAGAAGCAGGAAGAGATGAGATAACCTCATCACGAGTGAGGATGCAACTGATGCAGTGGCGAGGAATGGGGAAGCTTCAGACAGACTGAGAATTATGGAAGTCAAATTGAGTGTCACATAACGAGCTTTTATCCAGAAAGGTTTGCTCAAACTGACAAAGTCGTGGCGTCATGCAGAGTGCTATTTCAGCTGGGTGTTTTAAAGATTGGCACCATAGTACGGTCAGAGCATTCCACAAGACTGGTTCAGTCTTCGCAAATACTCGACCCTCGTCGCTTTCAGTTCTTATAGTCGGAACTGTGACGTACAAGAAAGACACTCGCAGTGAAGTAGTGGCCTACAAACACAGATTATGATGCTAGATCTGAGCTCTATAGCATCTATGTGTAAGTGTTATTGACTGAAAATAGAAACGTTTTCTAGTTTTGCACCTTGTCTTATCTTTTAGTTCTCACCTGCCTATTTCAACATGTTATCTTACAATGTTTTATGAGTACACTTAGCCATGCAAAGTCAATTAACTGGTTCTCAGGCACCGCGTGGGTCAAGTTCAGACCCCCTGTGTGATGTGTGTTCTTATCGATTTGAAAACAAAAATATAAAGTTTCCGATGCAGTGCAGAGCAATATCTTATATATCTGATTTAGAAAACACTCTGGCGCGTAATGCTTAAGTACTGCAATTTAGAGCAATTTATTACATTATTCTGGTCATTTGTGTTTATTGCTGCAGATAAAAGCAATTCATTACACCATGTGTTGCCAATAAGTACAATACAGGATTTCTGTTGCAACGTCTCTGCAAATTAAAAAACAAACAAAAACAGATACAAAGATGATTGGTTGGAATTTGCAGGCGATTTGTCGGCCAGGTTTTGAGAATCAGTATATTACCCCCCCCCCCCCTTACACACACACACACACACGCTGGCGCCACCCCTTTTAACTTTGCATGGCCTTAGTTGTTTGAGAATCACAAGGAGTCACTGAGTTTTAAGTTTACAGCATTCTTTCAGTTATACCACTACTACAAGTGCCAGATTTGGACTTGGTGAGACTTTAAGTCACATAGAGGATGGGTACCAATTGTTACAAAAGTTATGCCAGAATGTCTCATAAAACATAAAAATATGTAGGGCTTTTAATTTTGAAGCCCCCTCCCCCTAGCGAGTTTAGATTATGCCTAAATCCGGCAGTGACTACGATGTCAGCTGTGCTGACGTCCTAAAGATACTAGATCAAGATTTGCAGAGACGACTGAAGTAAAACAACCAAATATTGGTTCTTTGAAGATATTTATTCAAAAGATTGTTTCAGCACGATGGGAACCAAATGACACTTCATGACTGTAAGAATATTAATAATAAGAATCTATTAAAAACAGAGGTCGGTAAAGGTTGTAATCATCCAGCTCTGTGTCCTTAATTTTGGACATCGATATACATTACCTCGATGCCGTCTTCGATTTGGGCGGGATTTGAACCCATGACTGACAGATATCAATGCTCATGATTACCACAGCACTACTAAGTACTCTTTAAAACAGCATGTTGAGGGGTGTAGTTTGAAGACACCTACGTTGACAAATCTATCTGATCCTAAACCTTGCTTAACGCACAGACTTGTTTATAGCTTTTTGAAAAACTAACAATGATTAAACGGCTAAACGTTGTATGCACGACTTCTTCAACACGTACACTTCACATCACACATTTATATCACATTTAACAGATGTATGCCCAAGTTGTCTAATAAACGTCTATGCTGCACATAATGTTAATAATATCACAATTTTAGTTAATGTTCTTTGATTGCAAATCATGATTTTCGTATCTTTATACTCCATAAAAATCTCAGCACCTATTTTGATAATGCTATTAAAATCTAAACAACATAAAGCTGCCCATCCTCGAAATCCAGCGTATAATGACTCCGCCAACAACCGTCATATTATACCCTGGATGTACTCCTATTCACCAGAGTCGTTTTGTGTACATAGAAAGTCCAAATCTGCTAAATATAGACAACCAATGAAATGTCGCATTCGCTGCACGAGAAGTAACTCTTTATCAATGTTAACACTTAACATCTTTACTTCGCCAAGTGTTAGGAGAGAAGCGCCACATGATTGGACGCAAGCTTTTGTTATGGAAGCTTCACTAATTGGCCAAAACGCCCGCCTCGAGACGATCGTCGTGAATAGGAGTGATTCCAGGGTATAATATGACGTACGTTGCTGGAGTCATTATACCCTGGATTTCGAGAATGAACGCTGCCTTGTTATGGTACAGCCGATTATTGCTTACTATTTGCAATGCCTTGGTTCTATTTACAGGAAATAAGCCTTAAAAAGATTTATTTGCTTGGCGATTGCCTGGAATCGGCCTCATACGATTCATATCTTGCAATGTTGTTCAAAATACATATTTCGCACATAATGTAGGCATTACCTAAATGGGGCATTTTAAGGCGCTTCGTACATTTTGATTCGCCTGATTTGCGATGTTGAGAATAGAGAATTCATATACTAACAAGGACAGACACTTTAAGATGGTGTGTAGTCTAGGCTCTACCAGCTTTGTATTGTTTCAACATATCCAACCGCAAAAAAACGTCGCATTTCTAGAGGATATCCAAAGTATTCTTTGAAATGTGCACCTTTGTCCACAAGGATGTATCTGACGAAGCCAATTCATTGCAGGTATATAATCACCGTTCGCTGTAGACATGTTTTGGGAGTTACTTCTCCTGGAGCGAATCACACAATGGCTGCAGAGTGGACCTCTCCTATACATGGAATTAACAGGCGGCTGATAAACGCCACTGGCACCAAGGCCCATGCCGTCATGAAGACTGTACTCAGCCCAGCTGCAGTTGTCCGCCTTGGACGCACCACATAACGCCTTCTCTGGATATCGTCCCACAATACAAATGGAGTTCAAATCTTCTCAGGCCAGTAACACCCTCAACCAAACCATAATACTTGGGCCTTCCCGTGGGTCTCTGTTCACGACGAATGTATCTGCAAATAGTTTTGACCTATCCTTCACCCTACGCAGCCTCTGCTATCTGTCGTTGAACTGCAGTACCTTCTTTAATCTGAGAAGACGATGTTCTTCCATTGTTGAAGATGCCAATGCCGAAGATGCATGATCCATTGCAGACGTTCTGACGGTGTCGAGCTATTAGTATCGGACCGCTTGCTGAAGGATGACACAACATGTTGGTGGTGACCAAAAGTCGTCGGACAGTGTCATCATCCTCCAATGGGTCGCTGGTTAGTTCCAATGGTCGGCACTGATGAGCTGTTTCCTTTGCTCTAGAGAATCAATTTTTTGAGGTATTGGCGTAGTTGAAGCGATCCTGTCGTGGCGTTCTGTCTCTTGGGCGACACACGGCGCTACCGAACACATTTTATGCCGTCATCATCCCAGCACTGGGTTAAAATGACACAGCAGTGAGACATGATGGCATATGACATATTACCCAAGAGGACAACAAATTCGGTATTTATGTTGCAGTGTAATCAATATTTGACAAACGACGTTTCTTTTACAGCTGAGTGTACTAGTATTGTATTATCAAATTACATGTATATACCCTAACAGTACAAGTACATTGAACTGTGGTCATATTGTTTAACACTCGTTTGAAATAAGATGACCTGCTCTACAAGCATCTCCACGATTGTTAGATATTTGCCATCTTTTAAATCTGTGACTCAGTTTAAGTCAAAGTATTAAGTGACAAGAAAATCAGGCAACTTTAAATTGTAATTTTATGGTGTTTGAACATTTTCTTTGCTATGACCAGTTAAAATACTATGAGAGAGTGTGCTATTTTCTCGACAGACAAGATTCCAAATCCACACATTACACTGCTTGTCATCGTACATACCAGAAAGACTACTAACTAAAAGGAGCTAACAAAGGTTTTACAATTGTCACTCTTCAATTTATGACACCAAGTGTTTGTCCAAAAGCACATCCAGGCTCTAAAATGTCAAAGCAAGTTGATTTCATGGCAGCTTTCATCAAGACATCTATTTCAAAATACACTCATGTACATCCCCTAAATGGAATTCTAGATTGTCATGTTACCAGTTTTATGTAGTATATCGTGTAAAACGTCATGTATCTTTGATCCTGTAGATTAAGATAAGTACTGTGCCTGATATTGTTATTCTTTGTTTACTAAATCCGTTGATGCATCTAAGAAACTGTTGTTTGTATTTCCTGATTTATTCAAATGCGTATGTCCTATTATATGGAGTGACACAAATAATGATCATGAGTATACAATCAATCTGGATTTGCATTTGAAGCGAGAACTACTCTAAGAAAGTGAATTGAACATATTTTTGTCTTTAAGTCACTACCCAGGACTAAAATTTTACAAATTGTAAAAACACAATTATCAGAAACTGATAAACCTCAAACAGTTGCAAAACTGTACACATTTCAGTAAAATAGCTACATATTCTCAATTCCGACTTCTCAGGTGAATGCTTTTGATTCTTTTTTTCAAGAACTCAACTCAGAGATACCCCACGAACTAATAAAACCTGTGTAGTGTCATCTTGACGGAATAAATCCATTGGTTGTGAGTAATAGTCCTAGCACGACGAAAAGAATCGTTCCTTTCCTGCACATGTTCCCCTAGGACACGTCCGAGATTAATTATGAATAATAAACAGCCCTGTGCGAAAGCTTGCACGACAAAAACCTGACTCATACACTTATCTCTTTGCTGCTATACCAAATAAAAAGTTGTCTGACCCTTCAAGGACTAAGACAAGGTGTTAGTTTATAGCCCTGCCTCTTAAGGTAGATTTATGTATAGTCACAGGCATACAGCTTGGAGAACACACACTCAGCTGTTGCTGTGGAAATACAAATGCAGGTAGAATCTGACTTAATTCCTTGTTATTTTAAAGGAAGACGTTTACGGATGTGCCATAAGGATGTAGGTACTGGAATCAACATATCTGTGCACTTTCATCTAACACACTTTATTTATGATTGCCGTTTGCTTATATCTGTGTTAGTTCAAAATCGAGAAGAGTAAACGTAATGTCCCCACTGCAATGTTGAAGGTGTTTGTGACGTAACGCAAATGTGTTTAACAAAACCATTATTGTATTTTTTCTAGGTGGCATTGAGGTTGGTTGATCTTGCTGAGAAGATATTCAACGTAGAGCCCAGACAGAAGACTTCGCGTTGTATAACTTCCAGGCCTTCAAGGGTTCGACCTGCCTCGCACTGAGACAATGGCTAAGGTGGTGGTGTCATCTTGGGCAATCGGCTTTGCCTGTAATTTGCATCAGTCCACCCAGCTGTAGTTGAGTACCTGGTTGTCAAAGTTAATCCAAAAGCCACTAACAGGAAGCTCAGGTTGTAAACTCCCTAGGGAGCTGAGAAATGTGGTGAATTGTACATTGTACCACCATTTCCCGATCCGCATCAGCATCAGTAGTAGTAGTAGTAGTGGTAGTTATTTTACAGCGTTACTGCTACTCCTCAAAACCATAGTAGTAGTTGTAAAAATGGACGTATCAGCATCAGTAGTATTAAAAGTAATAGTAGTAGTAACTTTAGTACAAGTACAAATTAAAAACAATGTTACGCAGTAGTAGTAGTAGTTCTTTTACAGCGTTGCTGCTACTTCTCAAAACCATAGTAGTAGTTGTAGAAATAGACGTATCAGCACCAGTATTATTAGAAGTAACTTGAGTACAAGTACAAATTTAAAACAATGACACGTAGTAGTAGTAGTAGTAGTAGTAGTAGTAGTTAATTTACACCATTTCTGCCACTCCTCAAAACCATAGTAGAGTTATGTTAGAAGTAGTAGCAGCACCAGTATTATTAGACAAAACAGTTGAAGTTGCAAATTAAAAACAATGGCACAAGTAGTAGAAGTAGTAGCATCATCAGCACCAGTAGTATTAAAAATAGTAGTAGTAGTAGTAAATGTAGTGGTAGTAGAAATTGAAAACAATGGTACAAGTAGTAGTAATAATGTAAAGTCAGATATAGCGCAAAATCCAAGCGTGTATAG
>JAUELE010117645.1:0-14484 GCA_031471655.1 Diodora aspera
AAATAAATACCCGAAATTTTTTGTTGTTTGGTAAATTTCGGCCCCCCCCCCCCCCCCCCCATGTCAATGCACTTGGTCCACCGATGTGGAAGCATTGCCAACCCACCGTGGAAGAATTTTGAAACGTGGCTCTCCAAATACTCCCCTTCAGCATGGATAACGTCACCATTGATCCGAACATATTGACCTCACAGGTGGGTTTTGAACTTAGGGAACAGATAGAAGTCAGATGGTGCCAAGTCAGGTGAGTAAAGAGTATGAGGCAATACTTCAAAGCCAAAGTTGGCAGCTTCAGACACTGCCGCATGTGCTGTGTGAACAGGGGCGTTGTCTTGGGGCAACAGCACGCCAGCTCGTAGCTTGTCCTTGCGTTTTGTCTTGATAGCATCTCTCAACTGTCGCAATTTTGATGCACAATACTGTTCATTAATAGCTTGACCCTTTTCCAAGAAGTCTAGCATGATAACACCATCATCATACCCAAAACAACAGAGACCACCACCTTATCAGCAGAAGCAACGTGATTAATTTTGGAGTTTCCACTGTTTGCTCTGAATCTGTGACTCAGGTTCAAAGTGAGGAATCCATGTCTCATCCCAGGCCATTAATTTCCTCTAAAACATTATCTGGATCAGCCTGGAAACGAGTCAAAAGTGTCCTGGGACATTCCATTCTGCTCAACTAATGTTCGGGTGTTAGCATTCGCGGTACTCAGTTTGCAGACAGCTTGCTTAATTTCAACAGACAGACAGACTTTATTTCGTATATAAGGCCATGAGGCCCAGAGTACACTTCTTTTCCTGTAGATTCTCTTAAGTACTGTGGAGCGCCTTGCACATTTTCCAGCATTCAATTTCTGATTGTGATAAATGCCATAGCATATAGTTATACATTTATATCGTATAGCATCTTGCACAGTGTTTTGACATACAATTTTTATACTCATCCTCTAAGACAATACCACCGCTTGGGCATAAAGCTACTGATGGATCCTTCTACAGGTCGTCTATATTTCTGAATTCGAAAACCATTTGACCCACACCGAAAGTTAGCAATGGCTCTTCTCAACTTCAGTGATTTGACATCAAGTAGATATCTTTCAAGCAATGGGAGGCTTTTGTAGGTTTTGTAACTTTCAAATACAAGAGATTCATTCAATGCCGAATGCCATTCCTGAAGCTGTACATCAAGAAGTCTTTGTTTGAAAACTAATATAAAAGCATTTACATCTGCAACATCCTGGGATAGCCACACTTCAGAAAAACCATGTCTGAATAATAAACTTCTTACATGAGAAACCCAATTTACATATCCTACATTGTCATATCTTAAGAGCAGTGAGTAACATCGTTTTGCGTATCTGTTGTTATCTAGTCGTAGCAATTTAAACCAGTATCTAAGTACTCTCACATAGCAGTCAACAAACAAGGGATGTCTTCCGCATTCAGCAAGAGCTATCTTATTGGGTGCTCTATATCCGACTCCCAATATGAACTTACAGAATTTGTTGTGTACTTTCTCAATCGGACTCCTTACAGTAAAACCCCAAATTTCTGCCCCATATAATAAAATCGGTTTAATCTTACTGTCAAACAGAGAAAATGATATTTGGGGATTAATATCTTGGAATTTGTACATAAACCTCTTTAGTGGATACAATGCCTTCTCTTCTTGCCTAGACAGAGTTTCACAAGCTTTTGTAAAGATATATCTGCTTGGAAGTATTGTTCCCAGATATTTATAATATGGCACCACCTCTATGTTAGACCATTTATTTGCCATTTTTCGTTTCTAGAAATTTTACCACCATTTCTAAATACAATTATTTTCGTCTTATTAATGTTCACAGATAATTTCCAATGTTTACTATAATCACTTAAAATATATATTTTACGTTGCAAATTGACAATACTGTCTCCAAAAATAGTTGCATCATCTGCAAACAACAACAGGGATATATCCTCAAAGTTGTAATCAACAAATGTGCCATGGCAATCATTTTCGTAAATAATGTTTACAAATTTGTTGATATACATAAAAAATAGTATAGGTGACAACATACAGCCTTGGCGTACTCCGGCTAAGGTGTGAAATAAATCTGTACATTTGAACCTCATTGCAGCTGAAACATTTCCATAAATACTTCTAAAAATTCGAAACATTTTCCCATGAATCTCATTTTGCAGTAATATAAACATCAATCTGGATCCTTCGACCAGGTCAAACGCCTTTTTGAAGTCTATAAATATACAATAGAATCTGCCACCTTTTTTCCTAAGGTATTTATGTACTAGTGAATGTAAGACAAACATGTTATCTGTTGTAGAGTAACCTTCTCGGAAACCTGCTTGAGCCTCGTCAAGCTTTCCCTTAATCTCTATCTAAAATCTTAACCTATCATTTATAATTGATGTAAATATCTTTCCAAGAATGTCTAAAAGTGTAATTCCCCTATAATTTCCAGGGTCACACTGACTTCCTTGCTTAAACGTAGGACCAATCAAACCTAAATTCCATGCTTTAGGGAATTCTCCCTTATCAAGAATACAGTTGAACAATACATTGAGGAACGGCATCAAACTAGCATCTACTTCCTTAATAGCCTCGGGGGGAATGCAATCAGGTCCAGGCGACTTACCCGATTTCAGGTTGTAAATAGTTCTACGGATTTCATCTTCCATGATTTCACTACCAAGGATATCGTCACAATCACAACATCGTTCACATGTTTCGACATTATGACATTGCAAGAATGCAGTGATATCTCTATATAAGTCACAATGTGTGTCAGCCTCTGCATTTAATAAATCATGGAAGTATATACATCAATCATCTGGCTGTATTTCCTGTTTTACATGATCAGTTACTTTACAATATCTATTAATAAGTTTCCAAAATTGTTTGCAATCTTTACTCTTAGAAGCATCCGATATTTCCTTTATAACATTTTGTGTAAACTGCTGCTTTTTATTTCTACAAAGTAATTTAAACTCTTTCTTACACTGTATATACCTTTAATAGTGATGTTCCAAGTTAGTTTTCCTACAAGTGTTCAACCAGGTACATGTATATTTCAATTTGTTTGCTAAACTGCAACTTTTGTCAAACCAAGCTGGCTGCATACTTTTACTAAAAGACGTATTGATTTTCCCATGAATATCTGCTTCCTTGAAAGAAGTATACACAAGTTGCTGAAGAATTTGCAAACCATTGTCTATATTTTCTTTAAACTGAATACAATTGGCTCGTAAATGGGTGAGCGACTATTTGTAAACCGAAACAATTTCTGACTTCTTGACTGCTAAACACTCTGTAGTTTTCGAAACGTTCTGCGACTCTAAAGAGTTCTTGCTCTTAGTCCTGTTCTCGAGCATTATGTAATCAAAAGAAGAATCCCTAATTTAATTTAGGGAATGTTTCCCTGGGATTTGGTGAATTGATTTAAGTTCTTGATTCACCCCAGCGATATTAGTTCCCAATTACTATCCGGCATGCGTTTCTCGATGAAAGCGAGAGATGTTTTCATTCGGTTTCATCTCGAAACGTGGTCAGTTTGGATAACAGTCCTTTTGTTTCACTACACAAAGTTAATATTACTGAAATGTCTAACTTGAAAATGTTTGGTTCTGAGTACAGTTTGACCGAAGTCAGTCTGTAAATTTGATAATATACTATACTTGTAATACACCTCTTTCAAGTGATGAGGGTTTATCTTCATGCATAACACAAAGGTCAAATGTTTGAGAAGTCAACGTTGAGCGGGTGACTAGTTCCAGTTGTAAAGCTTTCATGCCTTCAAAGGGGATTCTTGTCCCAATATGCATCGTACCAAGGGTCGTATCTACCTCAAACCGTGTGACTGACTATATCATTGGTGTGGCTTGGCTCGTCACAGAGAAAAGGTACATGTAATGCGATGTTAATCTGCCAGTGTCTGACTTTAGGTATATGGATTGTACTCCGTAGGGAATTGGGAAATTTTAGGCATTGTTCATTGTTTCAATGATTAGGATAATAATGTTGGGTGATTTAAATTAAACATGTACCCTGTGCGAGTTAGGTGGGTACATTTCTGGTTTCTCATGTCTTTCCATTGTGTATTGGCTACATGCCCTGAATCAATGACTGCATATAGCAAAGTGCAAAACGGACCTAATAGTTTGTGAATTTGTTTCTGCATGGTTAGTCTTTTTGTGCAAAAGAAATCAGCAAGTATGCACTTCCGTCCTGGTACGTACGACTTAAAGACACATATGGCTGCACTCTTGTCAATGAATTGGGATGTCGGGAGTATATTCAAAACCGATTTCATACATTTACAATCAGAGGATTTGAAGGTAGAAACTATAAATATTCGTTCACTAGCTGAACGTGGAATTGTTTGAAATCAGAAACATATTGTATATGCTTGAAAAACTTGACATCTGTACTCAACACATTCCCCGAGAGACGCTTCCTCCGTGTAGCGTACGAAGACACAGGTACTCTGTTACTAAGTGCGTTTCTCTCTTTGATTCCACAGCTTTGAGCTTCACTGTTTACCGTCACTCATCCTTTACCGACATACTGCGTAAAGAATCAATGTTGAATAACGCTGAAAATGGTCAAACATATTCATTTGATCTGCATTTTCTCAAAATCAGCCATGCCTAAAACCTTGCTTGTTCAGATCGTGTTGCCAAATTGATTACAGCAGACTTCATGGACGCCAGCGAACGTAAGTTGTTATTATGCGTATCAGTGACGTGTCAAAGACGATCTGTTTAACAGGTGCAAACATTATTCAACTTGTGAACAACGCATTAGTTCGTGAATACGTTTCGCTTTGAAAGTGTTAACGAGTTTGGCGATATTAGACACAGTGACTTCACTGATGGACTGACAATGTCAAGTGAATGTTCTGTCTAAGGGCACGAAAAGTAAATGTGTATCAGCAGACTATTGTGACAACCATCCTTCTTGCCAGGTGTCTAAGGTATTGAACCAAACAGCTTCAATCAAGTTGTTCACCAATTGCGGCGTCTTAAGGCCTCCCCACACTAAAGCAGCTCGTGGGCAGAAAAATCGCTCCTGTTGATGTATGATACACACCCCACACTGAAGCAGCACTAAAACACATGGCAGAATTACCAATCACACTGTTTCAATCGACAATTCAACATTCTGCATTTACAACTGATCTTTACACCACAATAACATTTTGCTTGGGTTTTTAGATTTATGTCAAGTCTAAAGACAGTCTGCTGATTATTAGCTTAAATTATAGAAGGATAACATGGGCCCAATATTTCTTGTTCCCGGCATACAAAACTCGACCAAAAATGCGACCCCTCAATTGTCATGGATGGGTGGTAAGCGTGTCGGTCCAAAAATCTGTCAGCTTGGGCGGTAATGGTTCGAATGGCGCCCGGTCACCTTTGTTCAGCCCTGAGATAAAGGAGCCCCGACACCGACGTGATACTGTGCTGATGTGTCTGTTTGATTGCCGAAAACCATGCAAAACTCCACATCACTCATTCACTTGCATGTTATTTACATCATCGGGTTGCATATAAATAGTCGGCGTATAATCCTCTAATTCAACCAGGTTTCATTATCAATGCATACGGATACACAGCGGTCAATTATAATAGAAATCAATCCATATTGACAGAATAAAAATAATTGAGCAAAGACATAAAACGTTTCCGAACATACTGTAACAACGCCATTGCTGAATATGACTGTGGTTGAAGGACACAACGCTGTACTCCAGGTCTTTTCTGAGATACAGCTGAAGGTTAAAGTGACCAGACAGTAATTCAGTGTCTACAACCACAACTGCTCTCTAATCTCTAATCAGCAAGAAGCAATGCAAGCTCTTTCCTCTTTCGTACGTAATACAGATTGGGCTTACATTGCTGCTGTCATTCACTCATTGAGTTGGTTGGTATGGTTATGAAAGATATGCTTCTAGCTCAGATGCAGTGAATCAGGTGTCGGTTCTCTAAAGGAGGATCTATTGTAAGAGAAATCACTCATCACCGAAAATCATTACATTTCCTATCTTTAGAATAATATGTAGAATTGGCGGTTCAGGGTTGTTCTAAAACGTAAAAGGATGTTGTTTAAACAATAATATTTGATATGGCTGCTTGGCGGAATGAGATGAAGATGAATGGCTTTTGGATTTTCAGTTGTCTGTGGCCTGGATTCGAACCCACAGCAAAACAACAAAATTAAAATGACGAGAAAGACAAAAAACCAAAGCGAGAAGGAAAGCTAAAAAACACCAAAAACAGGGAAAGGACGAAACGGAAGGAGGAGGAAGAAGAAAGTATAAAAGTAAGTCAGAAGAGGTGGAGAAGAATAATATTAATTAAAACAACTCAGAGGGAAATGTGTTTACGACATAATATAACTACAATACGATGTCCGTTGATAATATCCCCACGAAATTGCCGGTTATAAAACAAACATCTGACAATCCAGAGCTGGCATACTTCAGTCTGTCAGAATTTACACAATTACATATCTGTAATTACATACACTGTCACTGAAGCAACGTCTATTGCTTGAAATGAACAGCAATACACGGGTGAACGGATTCTCAAACATCAGCTTTAGGACAAAATAGGATAATTCGCTGTGCTTTTTTCCATGATTGTTTTCGGCAAGAACAGAACATTACTGTTGCTAGCATTCCCCTATGTGTGTGCGCCTGTTCACGTTGGCACACGCTTCTTGGATGAATGTAAAACAACCACTGTTCATTAAGCGGCTCAAGTCGACCTTCAGAGACATGCCAACAGATGCCACGGCTCATCATGTGTTAAAGTTGTGCGCATATGATAAGAATTTTATTTGCTTTCCAATGTGTTCTGTCAGCTTATATAAGTTCAACTGAATACAAATGGCTCGGACATGGGTCAGTGACTATTTGTAAACCGACACAATTTCTGAATTTCCTATTCATGTCAAACGTTCTGTACTTTTCAAAAAGTTATGTGTCTGCAAAGATATCTTGCTCTTTCGCTTGTTCTGGAGCATTATGTAGTCAAAGAAGAATCCTTAATTTAATTCAGGGAATGTTTCCCTGGGATTTGGTGCATTGATTTAAGTTCTTGATTTCCCCTATCGAGATTATTTCCCAATTACTATTCGACATGCTTTGCCCGATGAAAGCGACAGATGTTTTCATTCACTTTCATTTCAACCCCTTGTCAGTTTGGTTAAAAGTCATTTTATTCGATTACATATTGTCACAAAATTGATAATGCTGAAATGTCTAGAGTTGAAAGTATTTGGTTTTGAATACAGTTTGACCCAAGGCGGTCTGTAAATGTAATAACGTACACTACTTGTAATACAACTCTTCTTTCAATTGAGGTGAGATTGTCTCGTGTTTCACGCGTAGGCCGTATGTTTGAGAATTCAGCGTTGAGCCCGGATAATAGTGGGATAGGTGACTGGTTCCAGTTGTAAAGCTTTCAGGCCGTCTAATGGTCTTCCTGCCCCACTATGCATCGTACCAAGCCAGGGTTGTATTCGCCTTAAACTGAGTGACTGACTATGTCAGTGGTGTCGCTTTGGGCAAGCGGCCCTGTTCGTCAATTGCTCGAGTCCCACAGATTGACATTATGCATCCTGTCACAGAGAAAAGGTAATGTGATGTTAATTTGCTAGCGTCTGACTTTAGTTAGGGATTGTAGTCCGCAGGGAATTGAGAACAATTTTACATTGTTTCAATGACCGGGATAATAAAGCGGAGTGTTTTAAATATGTACCCTGTGCGAGGTAGGTTGGTACATTTCTCGTTTCTCAAGTCCTTCCATTTTGTATTGGCTACATGCCCTGAACCAGTGACGGGCATAGTGCAAAACTGACTTTATACTTTATGAATGTGTTTCTGTATGGTTAGTCTTTTTGTGCGAAAATAATCAGCAATTTTTGCACTTCCGTCCTCGTACGTAGGTTGTATATATATATAACGCAATGGTTTAAAGGTAGAAAATATTGATATTGGTTCATTAGCTGAACATGGAATGGTTGGAAACAAGAAACATATTTTACATGCCCGAAGAACTGGCATCTGTACTTAACACATTCCCTGAGAGACCCTTCTTCCGTGTAGCATAAGAAAACACGGGTACTCTCTTTCTAAGTGCGGTTCCCTCTTTGATTTCACAGCTTTGAGCTTCGCTGTCTAAGGTCAAGAAAACGTAATATGTATCAGCAGACTATTTTGACAACCAACCTTCTTGCTGGTGTCAAACATATTGAACCCAAAAGTTTAAAACAAATTGTTCATCAATTGCTGTGACTTAGTGACCGTGTATTGATACATGTGATTGCTGTATTTTGCATATATTTAATGGACCTCTCTGTCACGTGATTTATTGCACGTCTCTTGTAAGATGACATAAGCCAAAGAGGACTTCTATGAGATAGTAGCACACGTCCGAGTATATCCTCAAAGAATCAACATGAAGCCTGTTTAAGAGAACTTCAGTCGTGTCGTTAAAGATTCTCTTTGAGCTGACCTCTGCCGTCTTCCTTAGTAAGCATTTCACAAACTCTGTTGTGTTAAGTTGAAAGGTTGGCTTAAATGCGACCAACAAATTGATCATAATAATTATCTCAATTGACCAGCATCATAGAAAATAACCTATTTAGCATCGATACTCAAAAAAGTTTTTCTGCTTGTTTGTCCACATTACATTTTCGGGGAACGTTTTAGGGTCTGAAACGCCATGTATGTCCATCTTCCATTCTGACCAAAGTCATTAACCAAAAACGCGGCTGAAGACAGTTCTGGAATGACACTGATGCTTTGCCTAGAGAAGGATTTACGTTTATAATATTTTGCCTTCACTTTCTATGAATTCGCTCTGAAGGATATCTTTGGTTGAGCTTTGTCAAACGAAATGTATGTTTGTCCATGCATATGCAAACATTTAATGCAAACTCTAGGCATCTCTGCCACCATGTTTGGTGTCTTAAAACAACACTGTTAGAATGATACAATGTCACGCGTAGAGCTGGAGTGTTTGATGTAAACTAAACATATTTCGATCAAAACATATTGTACAAATTCGATGCAAATATGAATTCCAGATAGAGGAGTGTGACATAGGACAAGAATATTGCGCACAACCAAAAACGCTGCGCAAAATTCCCTTTAACCTCTTCACAAAATTATGCTCTTGCATTTCAATGTTTTGGTATATAAGCTGAACTGCTGAGTTAGTTGATGCTGAAAAATCTGCGATTGACACCATCAAAACAAAAAGTGTCCACACCAAATTAGCTGACCAGATTAGCTCGGTGTGTATCACAATCGTTCACCACAGAGAAACAGAAACATGTAGTTGATAGCCGACCAGATTCGATAACACAACATGTCCAGTTGTGAACAAGCGCCCTTTTGATCATACCGTCTATTGATTGACTGCACGAACGCAACGTGCACGTTGAGACGACATGTCTTGAAATACAACGCTTGGGAACCTCCATCCCTCAAAATGTATCAGCTTTTAATTCATTTAGACAAGAATACATTCTGATGCAGATAATATTTTTGAAATCTGTTCAGTTTGACAATCTCAAGGAATCTCCAGGTAGCCTGTGTCTAGTGTTTTGACGGCAGTGAATAATCGATGTGCTATGATGTGGCTCATGATCTTGAAATAATCTGACCACAGACAAGCTTTATTCCCTGCAGAACTGTACTTCACGTTAGTTGTGTAGGGTCATTTTCACTCAGAAATGCTGATCAATCAAACGATGTACTGACCTTTAACGAATTGAAGATGTCCATGACCAGCAAAACCTAATTCAAAACTAGAACCTGCGGACTTCGCCCAAGTCAGGAATCCAATAAAATTAAATTTCCGGATGCGCCGTCAGTTGCAAAGGAGGTTAGTAAAACATTGTGCATCGCAAAAGGCAACAATGAAGAATCTGTTTTGGCCAGAGCTGTTTTCGATTCCAAATAGATCCTTTATATCAGGGCTTTGTTTCTCAAAACAAACTAGCCTGAGGGATTCGGGTATTATTATTGCACAATTAACGTGATAACCCATTACTCATTTAATAAAACATTTAATGACAACTTCATATCGGGAACGGTTTGGAACTCAATTGGAGGTTCTTGATAAGATCCCGGCACTGGTTAGGTTTTAATCGTGACATTTGGAGCTGTATTTGCATTCACAACTTCACTTGAGACACATATATCAATTTGATCGAGTCTAATGTGCATACCCTTCATACGTCCAGTCGTAATGGGTTAGTCCAGACCATACACTGCCCTCTTGGTCTTAAAATGAGGGAGATCGCAAAACCAGATTTTGTGAGCAGCACCTTCTTAAAAGATTCATTGGCTGACGTCAATCTGATAATACTAGCTTTCTCTCTGTACATGAATGTCCACAAATGACACCGTCGGAGCAAATGTACGTATTGCCTGACTTCGAGGCGGTTACAACATTTCAAAGATATTTAATTTATTTACGTGGGTTTTTTTGTATATGAAAGAATATTTGCATGCATACGCGATTCGCACTTTTTCGTTTGAAGTGTCTTTCTGATGTCTAAATAATTAAAAACGAATCAAGTACATTTGTAGAGATTTCATTGTCATTCGTTATCAGTTTGATATACGTTAAAGAACATGTATTTGGTATCAAAATCTGTGTATATGTTCAGCTAAAGTCAAGACAGAAATGAAACGAAGCTGTTAAAGAATTACAAAAGGCGACATTGTTTTCAACTCAGATTATCAGTCAAATCTCAACTAAATATCGCGTGATTCATGTTTGAACCCAGAAGATATAACCTGGCTGTTTGGTTTCTGATATCTAACATTACAAAGTGAATAAGTCAAGAAATCCTCATGGGACTGAAAGGCAGCTGATTTTGATACAGCATATGAAGCCATGTGGTGAGCCGCTAATGACAAGAGTCTGATATACACACTACACGTGTCGTTAAATAACCAACGTGAACAAATCTTCTGCATTAGCACGTTGCCAAGACTCATAACCATGATTCACTTGTTTCGTCTCGATATGCAGGCACCTCTGTCCTGTTACAAAATTAATTCGACTTGAGAATACGGACTGTAAATATTCACCACGATGAAAGTCTGGCATTTTTTCTCCTTTGCTAAAACGGGAAATGCTGATTTGTAATTGGGTAATGATCCCACAGCGGGAAATCAGAGTCTTAAATCAATGAAATGAAACATGCTGAACATTGTATTACATAAAAGGCTGCCTTTATGGCGACCGAAGGTCTTTCCTAACAATACAAATAATCGGGCGAACACAAGTCTGGATTACCTATAGACTGGGCTGCTTGCATCAAAGAAATTCATAAAGGACTGGATATTTTATAGTCAGTCGGCTGAATAGAATTGTATAATCCACTTGCCTTGTCCTGTGAATCCAGTTTAATACATTAACACTACATGTACACTTAAATTGATAGTAAAGGCGGAAGTTTGTTGTACACGAATATGTTGAATAGTTGTTTGATACAAAGGCATGCCAGCATTTACAACTGATCGTTACACCACAATCAGATTTTGTTTGGCTGTTATGATAAATTTCAATTCTAAACACAGCTTGCTGATTATTAGATTAAAGTATTACAGTAGGATAACATGGGCCCCATATTTCCCGCATACAAATGTCGACCAAACATTGGACCCCTCAATGTTCAGGGATGGTGGGCTAGCTTGTCGGCTCAACGATCTGCCCACTTTGGCGGTTGTGGTTCGAGTCGCACCCGAGCACCTCTCGTTCAGCCCTGAGAGAAGGACGCCCCGGCACCGACGTGATGTTGGTGATGTGGCTGTCAGATTACCGAAAACCAATTAAACCCCAACATCACTCATTCACTCTGCAGGCTATTTACATCATCGGGTTGCATATACATGGTGGCGTATAATCCTCTAATTCAACCAGGTTGATCATGTTTTATGTTTAATGCATACAGATACACAGCGGTCATTAATAAGAGAAATCAATCCTTATCACTCACAGAATAAAGGTAATTGAGCAATGAATTAAAGGTTTCTGAACATACTGTAACAACGCCATTACTAAATATGACTATGATTGCAGAACACAACGCTTTACTCTAGGTCTATTCCTAGATGCATGTGAAGGTTAAAGTGACGGAACAGTAGTTCAGTGTCCACAATCACAACTGCTCTCTAATCTCTTATCAGCAAGAAGCAATGCAAGCTCTTTCCTCTTCCGTATGCAATACAGATTGGGCTCACATTGCTGCTATCATTCACTGATTGAGCTGGTTGGTATGGTTATGAAAGATATGCTTCTGGTTCAGATGCAATGAGCCAATTGTCAGTTCGTTAAAGGCGGATCTATTGTTAGAGAAATCATTCATCACTGAAAATGATGCCCAATTTATTTTGGAGATTTATCGTTTCATGAATGTTCTAAAAGGGTGAAACTCTTATGTTTAAATTAAACCATTTGATATGGTTGTTTAACGGAACGAGTTCGAGACGATAATAATATAATAATAATGCATATTTAAAATGCGCACGTACATGTATCCGTGTACTCGTGCATGCTCAAGGTGCTACATAAAGTAGTGAAAAGCTAGACAAGAAGTATACGCAGATAACGATGAATGTCTGGGGATGACAGATGCAAGAACTACACAGTCATAGAACAAAGTGCTTTTTGAATAGGTACGTCTTCAACATAGATTTAAGGTCATTGAAGCTGTCCACACACTTTAATTCCATTGACAAAGACTTCCAGGGTGTAGGTATGGCATGGGAAAAGACTCTCTGGTCGAATGATTTAAGTGAGTATTCTGAAACAGTCAACTGAAGCTGATGTTGAGGCCTTAGATTGCAAGGCTGCTGATCTCGGGGCACAAGATCAAAAGATACTCAGGTGAAGAGCTGAGGATGTTTCTGTGTGCGATACAGGAGTTTATACTCAATTCTGGCTTTGACAGAGAGCCATTGAAGCTGCCGAAGAACTGGTGTTATGTGATCGAACTTTGATGCTCTGAGTACAAGGCGTACTGCAGTGTTCTAGACTCGCTGAAGTTTGGAAATGGGATCTTTAGAGAGATACCAGTCAGTGCACTGTTGCAGTGGTCTAGCAAAGGAAAAATTAATGATCGCACAAGGGCATATGTTGCATCTGTTGGCATAAGGTGCCTAATTTGACCAATCGCGCGAAGATGAAAGCAGCAGGTTTTGCATATGTTGGCGGCCTGTTTCTCCATAGAGAGCTTTGAATCTAAAAAGACACCCAAGTCTTTGATATTGTCGGTCAGCTGGATCGCAGAATCAGCTATCGTGATCGATGGGGTGAGAATCTTCCCCAACTGTCTGGTTGCGCCTACTGCCATTACATCAGTTTTGTCATCATTCAGCTTAAGTTTGCTATAAGACATCCACGATTTAATGGCCTCAGTACAAGCTGATGTTCTCTCAAAAGATTGTATGTAGCAGGAGCAAAACAGTCATACAACTGGGTGCCATCTGCGTATGAGTGGTGTCCCAGCTCAAAGGTAGAGATGACATCAGCAATGCTAATTGTATAGAGCATAAATAGGACTGGGCCCAAGACAGAGACCTGTGGTACGCCACAGCGTAGACTGACACGTGAAGAAATCTCGGTTTATATTTTTTACTAACTGAGTTCTTCTCTGAAGATAAGAATCAAACCATTTGAAAACAGTACCACTTGATGTTTCTGGATTTTCAATTTCCTTTGGGCCGGATTATAATCCAAGGCTGAATACAGATGACTGGGCCTGAAAATCAATGACTGCCGCATTGTCACGCTTTCCCGCACTGTCTCGCACCATTGACGATCAGTTCAAAACGATTCACGACCAGTTCACTCATTGATACGACAAATGTCGTGGCAGTGAGAGAACAAAAAATCGTGCAAGTGTCAAGGGTGCATGGTTCACGCTTCGATGCGTGACATTGACATTTCACGCATTGCACGACTAGTGTCGTGGATGTGCGGAAGCAAAAGTCTTGCAAGTGTCAATGTGGCATTGAAATGATACAAGGTCACGCTTACAGTTTAAGTGTTTTATATAAACTAGGAATATTTCAAATACAATATATTCAACATTTGAAGCAAATGTGAATGCCATATAGAATTGGGTGACATGGGACATTGATGTTGTGAAATACAAAAAGACACTGCATAAAATTATCCTTAAAGGGACATAATCAACGTTGTGTCTGGATAATCTGTCATAAACTTAAAATTCGTTAAATTCGCTCTTATTGTAACAAAGAATCGTCGGCGAATGTAAACCTGTAATTGGAAGACCTCTCATGGATGATTAGATACATTTTATCGTATTAGCTAAAACGGTGACAAGCCAAAACGGTGACAAGCCAAAACGGTGACACGCCAAACGTGGCGAAAATCTACGGACAATTCAGTGTAATGATCGATGGATATATATATCTTTTGTTGTCACCGT
>JAUELE010117756.1:0-14483 GCA_031471655.1 Diodora aspera
TTGTGGCTTTAGTTACGAGGCCCATCATTGGTTCGACGCTGATCAGGTTCAGCCTGTCCTGGAAAACGAATCTTCCAGGATTGTCTGGGATAAGCCCTTCTACAGCTTTCGGACATTTGAGTTAACACAAATTGGATCTTCTTCTTTTTGACAGATGTAATCACTTTGTTTATGTGATTGAGGTTTCTGTCCCTTTTGACAGTATTGTTGGGAAGAAGATCGAGGAAAAGTTTTCCAAGTATGCTAACCTTGCTTCTGCAATTTCTCACCTGCATCCACCATTACAAAGTTGTCCGACTCTCCATTGGTCGTGGTCCCCTTGGTTTGATTCCTCGTGATCTGAGAACTCAGATCAGGAATGTCCAGGGTTTCAACACCAAGAGCAGAGCCTTTCTGACTTTGTAATGCAGAAGGCTGCTGTGTTGGAGAGTTTCCATATTTCTTGGTGGGTTTGACTGGGCAGGGCATCCTGGGAACCAGTCCCATTCGCTGTCTGAGTTGCGTGTAGAGGGGGCAAGGGTACTTGAGCTGATGATGATCCCTCTGAGAGGGACTGTGCCAGGACCACCCGACCCTCCATAATAATAATAATAATAATAATAACAGTACTATTAATAATGTGCACATTATTATTATTATTGCGCAAATGGCAAGCAACGTACATACCTCCTAAATGTTATTGATGACAGTCAGAAGGGTTTACGTCCATATGGAATATATCCAACTGTTGGACATGTATTCTTGACGTTTTATAATTGTAGGGGTGAATACAAAAAGGGCACATGTAACATTTTGTCAGTTTCGAGTACATGGTGGAAAATATGCTTTGTGAGCTTGGGTTTTGATGTTTGGGCAAATTATGTCATAGGACTGAAAAAGGTATAATGTAATATTGTAACATTTTAAGGATGTCATCCAAATACATACTGTATTAACTGTGAAATAATGGAAAACATTGCATATGGTTGTGCAAAAATAAAATGTAACATGTGCCCTTCTTACATACACCCCTTCAATTTTTTTGGATATTTCACCCAACTGCTGCGAAAACCATAGCTTCAGAAGTACCGTATTATACCTATTCCAGTGATTGACCTTGCAATAGCTGGGTTGAGTATAATTATAATCTTCTTAAGTCAGTCTGAATAAAAGACTGTCTCGGGGATGTTCGGTTTTGTATGGCGTCACGTACACACAGCGTCTTAGCAGTGCTATAAATAGCATACTTTCGTCTCGAGGTCTTTGAAACCTTAATTTGAAAAGATACATTCTTGGTCACAGATAGATAGTGTTAAACCAAGCGTTCAGTTTCAGCAATCTAGAGCGATATATATGAAGCTGTGTGTCGTTTATGGTATACTTTACGCTTATGCTGATGTCGGCGAAACTGACTTGGATCTATGTTTAAACTCCGATGATTTGCGATATGACTTGGCCGAGGGGCCTTTGTGTGCACCATGTAATATCGCAAGTCACGT
The DNA here is from genome assembly GCA_031471655.1 of Diodora aspera. Classification (NCBI taxonomy): domain Eukaryota; kingdom Metazoa; phylum Mollusca; class Gastropoda; order Lepetellida; family Fissurellidae; genus Diodora; species Diodora aspera. The sequence continues at coordinate 1,479 of JAUELE010117756.1, forward strand.
ACTTGCTTACAAAGTCTTTATCCCATTCCCACCAAAGCCTTGTGTTAACCACAAACCTTGCGTTGTCAAGTGCATGTTGATAAACTACATAATATATAACCACGTGCGCAAATACGATGAGTAGGATACGTTTGTCAATTAAAGTAAAGCGAGCTAGTCGTCTATTCAAGGACAAAACGCTCCAGTAGTCCGGTGATAAAGGCAGGCGTCCCATATATGGACAGACAAACGTGACAGCTCCTTCGTACTCGTGTGTTCTGGTATAAACCAGACTAGAGGGAGTCAAATTGAGGTTCAGTCGGATTCGAACCATTATTGCTCGTCGGGGAGTTTCCGATATTCACCCATAATGCTGACCTTGCCAGCTGTCTAGACCAGAAGAATTCCAACCTATTCAAGTCAGTTAGGTCACAAATACGCAAGTCAATTTGGGTTTTTTCGTGGTTTTCGGCAATCTTTCAGCCACATCACCAGGGTCTTACCAACACGTTGGTGTCAGGGCACCGGTCTTTCCGGGCTGAAATTGGTGCATACTGAACTTGCTCATTTAATTCCATCCTAAGGCAACCCAGGAGTCAAAGATTTCCATCTCCTAGACTCAATTCCACAGTGAATCTTTGATCTAAAGCAAGAGATAGATTTGAAGACTGAAGTAGGAATTCAATGTTCAGAATTCATGTTATGCATGTTTTGTTCATGTGAAAAACGTACATGTACAAGTAAAGCTCAGCTGTACCAGTTCATCGACTAACTCGGTCACCAGGCACCAGTCTAGGTTCAGTCAATCAGTAAGAAGATCTGAACGAAGTGGGGTACTTCAGGGCTTGAAGTTCAGAACACTTTCTGATCAGGAAAAAATCAAAAAGGTATTTCAACACCTTGTCATTGAAAACAGAAATTAATATTTTGAAAATAGAGTTTATTTCTCATCTTCTGAAAAACTTTCAAATTACAAAAGTTAAGTTTCCAAAAAGAAACTTGCACATCCTCTTAGCCAACAATGTTGTTAACATGTCACCTTCAATAAGTCACCACAAAGGACCTGCAGGGAACTCCCATAGGGCCAGTGTCAAACATGGAACTTTGTCCAAAGGTTAACTGACAAACGAACATCTTACATCCCATGTCAACCGCCCGACCTGGGCAACTCCACCATGATGTAGCACCTGTGGAATAACGCTAGGATTGTACATGGTGTTGAAGCTCTCTACATACAGGTCCAAAAGAATATGTAAAAATGTCAACTCTACTTGGCATTTTTACGGAAAAGAAATTGCACAATTTAACTACCAAGCTGTCAACATCATAGAGGATGAAGAACTTGTGTAAAGTACAGAAACAAAATAGACTTTAAATTTTGCTTCTTAAAATACAATTAATAACAAACAATCTGGACATAAAAGAAATCTTGATGTAATATTTTTTTCAAAATTTCCATTAATTTTTAAACTTTTAAAAAAAGTTTTTTTTGAGTATGAATTTCGAAGAACTTGATTGAAGTTGAAATGCGAGATTCTTTTAACTAGAAATCACAAGGCACATTTTGTTTGGTTTAAAAGATAAGAAGCACTGAGTTTGCCATTTATGCTTATTTGGCATTCAAATACATGTCAAATATCACAGCTTCCTTCAGTCTCATATTGGCCACACAATCTTGTCAACATAGAGACAATTCTTTTCTCACATTATGGGTAAATCCTTGCTTACAAGATTGCATTATGCAAATCGAATTACTTGTTTCTCAAACCGAAAAACACAGGAGCATTTTGAACATTTGGTACACAAGTTTGGACAACAGTCCTGAGCTCGTGCAACCAATCCTGTGCTAACAAAATACGAAACAAGTGCAAGAGCTACAGTGTCTTGCAAACAAGAGCTTACAAATGTACAGTCTTGAGAAAAGTGGTTATAATACAGTTGTATCTCCACAGTATTATCGAACAAATGCAGCGTCACCGATTCAATGACTTGTGGCAACGGAATGATCCACTTGATCGGCAGTGGAATGATTAATGTTTGGCGAACAAATGCAAGTTACATGAAAGATACATGACGATGCAATGCAAGCTGCTTTTGTGAAACAATCAATGGACGGTGAATACGTTTGTGACGTTGCGACAGACACATGGACAATGAAGACATGATTGTGGAACAAAGTAACACATACATCTGAATGCTTTGGCTCAGAACCTAAATAATTACTGCAGTGTGTGGGATCGCAGTCACTGTTATTAGAGCACTATTCTGCTTGGAACATACATATACAAACATGGTGTCATTTTTTTTTTTATCACGTTTCAACCATGAGATCAAACAGTAATAACCAGTTCTTCACGATATGACAAAAAGGTGAGAGCCTATTATCCTGAGTTATAACAGTACCAGTGAATCGAGGCTCGACATGCACTCAAGAAAATCCCTTCAGTCGAGACAGATTTCACTGGCCAAATAAAAATATACATGCAAACATGTCAAAATACAAACATAATATATAAAAGGACACACACAGATGGACGATAACACTGATGAAATAATGAACAATGTAAAAATGATCATGATTAAAATACTGAATCTGTGTAACAATTCTGCGCAATGTGAATCTCACAGAATATTTGATCTTTCTCTTTCTTTCTCTCACTTTCTCTTTCACTCACTCTCACTTCCCCATCCCCAAGGTTTGGCTCCCTCCCCTTCTTTCCCACAATGCACCCTTGCTAGATGAAAGACTTCCAATTGGTCTGACTTAATTCAATGTCCGAGAAATGTCCTTTTTCTCTTATTTATGCCCAACTTCCAGAACTTGGCAGTGACAAACTGTCCACACTTGTGCTTGACCCATAATGCTCTTCATCGTCGCTCTGACTTGACCTGATTGCCCTTCGTTTGGCCAAGCCTGATTGACCAGGCGGTGACAGTCTCATTCCGTTTTGAAGTTGTTCCTCCATGGAATCACTGTCCTCTTCCTCCGACAGATGTTGACCCACAAAGAACGAAGGAGGATCAGAAATCATCAGGTGCTGCTGCATCATACGATTGATGGATATAGCTGTCTCAGCGAATGATTCCAGGTCTTTGGTACTGTTGTTTCTGGAAATCAAAGATAAAGACATTAAATATGTGTTCAAGTTCATTGAACATTGAAAACAGAAACCATTCATCTGACCATTCATCTTATTTAGTATCCACAAGATAAATTCCACATTTTTAAAAAAAACTTTGGAATACATTTATTATTGTCAGTTTGGTTGTATCTGTACAAAAGTTAAAGAGGCAAAGAAAACAAAATTAGTTGGGAAGATAATCACAATACACACCTTGTGAGCACGTGTGGTGTAGCCAGAGGGGTTGCAGCTGGTGGTTGGCAAACCCAGGGATGTTTCAGAACGTCTGCTGCCGAGTACCGCGACCGAGGATCCCTCACCAGGAGATGACGAATCAGGTCCTTGACCGGAGCAGACACTTCACAGAACTCGTTGTTTGGGAACTCGAACTGACCCTCTTGGATTTGAGTGAACAACATCTCTTGACAGTCCTGGCAATATTCTCCTCGCTCCCAGCCGCAATCTTCCCCGCACTGTCCGTAGAATGGAGGATACCCGCATAGCATTATGTACAGGATTATGCCCAAGCTCCACAAGTCACACTTCTTGTCGTAGGAGAAGGACTCGCCCACCCAGGCATCAACAACTTCAGGTGCCATGTACTCAGCTGAACCAACCTGCAGAAGCAAGACAATCCAATGTAAACCAAGAAACTTCCAGCAAATGGTTTGAAGAAGCAGCAGCATTTATTACCATATTTTTCAAACTTTTAAGTCAATAACCACATATTTTATCAATTAATAAACAGTGTTGTCTCTACAGTTGACTTTAGTTGCGCTCAGCACATGGTGCACTGTGCGTGGGTTAACGACAAGACTGTTGTGAACAGATACTCACTGGAGTAAGAAGCTCTGGGGTACGAACATCATCATCTCCGCTTTTTGGTACTCCACTCGCCAAATCAAAATCACAGATCTTCAAAGGGACAACCTCATCCGACTTTTGACAGAGGATGTTTTCAGGTTTCAGATCTCTATGAGCAATTCCTGTAATGACAAAAGTGAGAGAACATTAAGTTGGATATTAAAACAAATGCACAAATTATAGTTTTAAATTCTTAAAACTAGGACAAAAATCTATACAATATACCTATCACAAAATATTATTTATAAATCCTTAAAACTGGGACAAACATCTTTACATCAACATACCTATCACCAAATATTATCAACAAATTCATCAAAATAAGATAACTATCTTACCTTTTCCATGTAAAAAGTCCAGGGCCTTAGCTATTTCCTTGACAACCAAACTAGCTTCTCTCTCAGACAGATGCCCTCGCCTCTCTATGTTGGCCAACAACGTTCCTCCTACCATCTTCTCGAACACCAAGAAAAATCGATCTTCTTCTTCAAAATATTCCACAAGGTTGAGGATATGCTCATTCCCACTGCACATGCTGAAGAGTTCGATTTCCTTGAACACCTTCTTTCGTGACAGACAGGTGTGCTTCTGTATGATCTTCACAGCGTATTCCTTCTTGGAAGCCTTGTTAACATAGGTTTGAACCGAGGCATAAGCCCCGTTACCGAGGACTTCGCCTGTCGCTTCATACAAGTCTGAAATTAAAGTGACAGATATTATTATTTGCAGACATTATGTGTAATGATGGCTCCAGTTCAAAATGAAACATTATTCAGACAATATTGTACATACAAGAAAGTATAATCAAGGTATTTTTTTGTTTGGGTTCGCATTGCAGTTTGTTAGTCAATTTTAGCTGATTGCTAATTAATTGCTCATGAAATGCTGACCAATTTGCACCAAATGTTAATCATTTTTGTCAGGAAGGGCAAAACTGCTAATAAAAAATTTCAAAACAAAAAATACTCTGATAATCCAAAACTTTAAAGTGAATCCCTCTTCAGATACATACCATCAAACTTCTTTATAGGAATGTCTGCAGCACGTCGCTTTTTCTTGCGACTTCCCTTCTGTCTGTTCAGGTGATTGTTGTTGTCCATATCTGAGAAAACCATTTCCATCTCCATGGTTAGTGCGTTGTCCAACATCAGAGAATTCGGTCGTGGTGGACTGGATCGTGTTGTAGAAGTACTGTCTAACTGTTAACAAAAAAAAAAAAATTAATACCAGACAAAAAGTATAAATGAGAATAAACATTTTAAAAACATATTACCAAATAACCCACCATTTCAAAATCAGTCAAGCGACCTGTATCCCATGGCATGGAAACGCAAACCAGTTGCATCAGAGATTGAAACAATGAATGAAAATCAACGAATTCCAAAGAGGGAAACCCCCTGCCAATCAGACTTTGACTCGAGAGATGACGCGATATCTTGAGAGGGGGTTTCCTGGCAGGAAAGTCCTTTCACTGTACCATATTAGGCTGAGTGAGAGAGTAGTCAGCCTTTAGGGGAGTGGGTTCTACTGTGTAATACAGACTGGAGTGGTTGTGAGTGGTAGCAGCCAAGAATAGCCACCATGCTGACATATCAACACCTGGTCCATTACATGTGGAAGCGCTTGACTAAACACAAGCTTCCCCGAGATCCCCTAAGGAGGGACCTATGCTGAGCACTGAAGCAGCTAACAAAGGATAACTGACTGTATCAACAAAGCTGGCATGTTTGGATTTGACCATTAGACACTTCAGTTCTTAATTACCCTTGAAACAACTGCAGTCTATATAAAGACACCACTGCTCTAAATTAGAAAATTTCTGTTGTTCTTAAAGTACTTCTTGTATCTTTTACAATATATTTCTAAACAACTGAGTTTTAAGGCATCAGTTTCAACAAAACATTTATTTAGATAATAGAAACTGTTACAAGATCTGCAAACAATCATCACATTTCAGATATACCATGATATTAATTCAGATGTACAGCAAGTAGCCTTGACAAAATTTTCGGTTTAGCAACATGCCTACATTAATAAAACTGGACGAAAGAAATGACAATTGTTTGATGAATAAATGTTTGTTTTTTAAAAAGAAAATTTCACCTTAGAATAATTAATTAACAGACCTCTGGCCAATATATCCCAAGACTGGCACCAACGAACGTCATCTCGAACTTTTCCACTCCTGATGTTAACCATATCCTTTCCTGTTCACATACTGGACTAAAATGATATCTGACATCCTGGTGATGTAATAATATAGCACATACGCTATGCCAAGGAAAGACTTGAAATTACTCCGAGTTGGGCAACCAATCCGCAAAAGCGGAAAACTGGGATTAACCCCACATCTTAGTTTAGTTGTTGACATCAACATCTATAAATAGCCTCGACCCACAACGATCACTGCAAGCAACAACAAAGGAAAGGCCACACAAACGGTCAGCAAATCTGACGAAATACTACAAGTAAAATGGACATTAGACGTGACCGTTGGATGACAACCATCCACATTGTGAACTAACAGACGGTTTTCAAAAGATGACATCATAGAATACTTACACCTCTCATAATGAAATGATAATTTTTCCAAACAAGTTGCAGTGTCCGCTTGGGTCTGCTGACTGGTCGTATTTTCCAAAAGATTTATGCCTTGCTGATAGGAACAGTAGCCCAACTGCAAATAGCTTTCACTAGAAATGTCCTCTCCAACGCTCAATTATTTTCTGCTCAACCGGCAATGCCATTACAGCTCTCCTTGGCTAAAAAGCCTAACAAACTCTATCACACTCGCTCCTCCATTGTGGCACTGATCCTACAGTGAGCGGACGGGCGACTCGGCTTTATATATACGCCGACTAGCTACGTGGAGCTTGACTCACGCCACCTCACCACCAATCAGAAGCCAAGCCATGTTGACTGTACGCTGTTTACATCAACAACTTGATAGTACTACTCTCCGCATGACTATTTACACACCTTGGACACCGTAGCTGGTTGCTAAGTCGGTCAGTTGAAAAAGCAGTAATTATGCCTCGCAGATTAATCTAGATGGTTCCAGAAACAACGCTGACGCTACTGAATTGTATGACACGTCGATGTGCACAACAATGCCTACCATACGCTACTGTACCCCCTGCCAATTAATAGTGGTCTATTGTTTCTTGAAAATGAACAAACCTAATTACTTATCCAAACACTTGAAGGGGGGTGTTTATTAGACAGCAAATTGCTGGCAGCTAAATAACTGGTATACAGAAAGGACCCTTTGATGAAAACTGCTTTATTGGCCCAAAAAGAAGAAGAAAAGCAATGAATGAAGCCTGGAGACTCAACATGTGCAATTCTAAAAATAGCAGTAATCTTCTGAGGTTTCTTTAACAAGAAATTGGATATTCACGATACAAACACTTAATTATATTTAAATATTGTGTCCTTAAAAGTGTTGCAATAAAATTCAAGAATTTAGCAAAAAAACCCCGTGAGTAATACCCAATGTGAAAAAAACACTAAAGAAAACCATGTTCCTTCATTAAGGAAGCAAACTATAAATTAGGTAAAACTGTAAATTAAAACCTAAATAATCAATCTACCTAGAAACAATTTAATGACGCAAAGCTAAAACAAATGGCTACATATTTTGTAGAAAATGTAATATGTAATCAAAGGTAAATAATAAAGATAAACTTGTGGTAAAATTTAACAATAATAATTTCCTGCATATTAGTTGGTATAAACACTTTCATATTAGTTACTGAGACCTTTCTACCATGACTCAGAAACAAATGTTACATGAAAACTGAAAGTTTGTGTACTATTAATAGCAATGATATAACTAAAGAATGCAACTTTCTGCGGTATTATTCCGTTAAAATGATTAATTTCTATTACTAAGTATTCTACGCACGTCCAAAATAATAGTTTAATCAGAACAATAAATATCTTAGTTTTTACACGGTCGAACGCACAGCTTAGTTAAATTAATCCAATTAGTCGTGTAGCTAGTAGCATAATATGTTTGAATGTTTACATCACAAGAACGAACTTTCTAGCAAAACCAAAACAAACCCCCATAATTACTTGTAGTAGCTTAACAACTGCCACAACACCTTGCATAACCTAGCTAAGTAAATGAAACTTTGCATGCAGTAATTAACATCACTTACTTTAGTCATTTCTATGTAAAGCGTCGCATTCTTTTCCATTACATGCACTCCATGCCATCCATTGTTTTTGCAGACCGCGGCAGCGGGGACTTTCAGGAACGAGGCTGCATAAATTAAAAAAGTAAACTAATTAGAAAAGAAAACACGAAATGGGAGGGGATTGTAACCATTAGTGAAAGTACTAAAACCTGAAACTGTAAAAAATATGATAAGATTAAAATGGAATAAATATTTCCTTCCCAGGATTCCCTTGCCATGATTGCCGGCGGAAGTGAAAACAAGCATTGACTCAAGTCTTCATCATTTCGGGAAAATGGAGCCTGGAAAGCCTCCAGATGGTGAGTAATTTTAGTTTCATTTAAGTTATATAATGTTGTAAACATTTAATATTTCGGCAACAATATTTCTGACTGTTTGAGATAAACTGGCTACTCTGAACGCGTAACTATGAGATTGTGTGAGCTCATTTATCTTGAGACGACACCTATTTTCGTGGCAGTGCATTGCTTGGGGACACAAGCAAAACAAACTAGATCTAAATGTTGTTGCGAAAAAGCAGAAGTAGTATACATGATATACCCCACGTGTGGTTGTGTTCTTTCTGCCTACTTGACATGAAATAAAGAGAGAATGTTGTCAAAAATGTAGATCTGAGAAAACTGTCACAGTGGCAGTGGTCGTTTTTGCCTTCACATGGAGCATGTCACAGTGAAAAGGTTAGCATTTTGTCCAGTAGCTATGTCACATTGGATGTTGTGTGTTGGAATCACCTCTGAATTAACTGGATCTAGCTATCTGTCAGCAAATTATGAAACTCAGACATTGTAATGGTTTGCTTAAAGTTGGATACATATTTTCTAGCGGGACAGATGTTTGGAGCATTTTGTTTATAAATAACACATACCGTAGAGTAGACATTATAAAAGTTTATGCGTCAATAAATAACGTCGTAACTACTTAATCCTGACAGATTGAGAAGGATTCAGTTTGCATTTTTAAATAGACTCCTTACAGTACCATCACAAAGCGATTCCTCGTACCCTGCATGAAACATTACTCGTCTCGGCATGGAGATTACTAGATAGCTGGATACAAATAGTGAAACGTCACAGGTTATGCTGAATGCAGACTGGATGTTTCGAAACTCTTACAACCGATCGAGAAGATTGTTAAGGGCATCGGTAAATTTTTTACATTGTTGCAGTGTCACAATGTGACAACACGTGCTTGTAAAGAGAATGTCCCAAGTTGAGTAAAACACAATTTTATGAAAACTCACCACAATTTACTAAGAAATCAATATGCCATGCGGACCATGCAGACCATTCAACTCAACAATTAATTTTGTCAGTTCATTACATGCAAACAAAATCCGCATCTAAGAAACAGTGACTAAGAATTAATCCTCAACGCTAAACAAACTGATATTTGGAGCTTTACCCATGCAGCCAATAAAATTCAGTGTCAAAAATGACTGTTAGGCTTTAACCATTGCGCACTTATAAAATAGATCCAAATACATCATTCAGTCTTTTACACCTTGAAAGTTCCCATTAAGTGGCACAATCCACCAAATAACAGTAGCTCTAGCTATCACCCTTGCATTCACTACGAAATACGTTTCCTCAAGAAATTCACTATTTACAATCAATAAGCTCTAATTCACATGGACAATCAGTTCGAACTATCGTTCAGTTCTTTTATACAGCGTCAGAATGCAATCACTAGCTTATTATTGAAATGTCCCTCAAGGTCACGGTCATCGGTACTTCATAATCATCATAAGTCCATCTCTGTATTTCATCGAACCATCCACTTGACCGGTCTGCATTTAAGTGTCATTACAGTCCTTTAATCAGAAGGTAAGTGGCTTTCGGTTCATCATCGTCATCATCGTCATCGTCATAATAATAATAATAATCAACATCATCATCATCACCATGTTTGTGGATCGCCGTATTTGGGTAATTGAGCAGCAACCTTCATCGACTAGAATAATCATCTCGTCCCCTTGATCTCCCAGTTTGGAAATGACTCTTCTTCCAATTTTACCCCCAGTTAAATACCCTAACCTTGCATGCCCTTTGTGCTTTGCATGCTTTGCATGACCTCATTCACCACCTGGGTGTCTACTGTAGGAGACCTCATTCCTGAGTTCTGTTTGATTACTCTGACGTCACAGTGGATCAAAAAAATGCTTGAAATGCAATGAGTGTAATCTCTTGCTTGTTCATCGCATTTGTGAATTTATTCAGTGGTCTCTCAAAATCTTGGTATCGTTTCTTTTGCACGTCAGTATACATGTACTTGCTCCCTTATTGCACGCGGACTCGTTGGAAAATTATACTTTACTTCCCATTGATTATTGCTGTCATAATATAAAGACGTTCTATGTTCCATATGCCGTCGTCGTTCAGGGATTTGATATGCAAATACCGGCTCGCGTTTACTCTTCAATAGAACTGCCTCTCCGTTGACCCACAACTCCTATTTTTTCCATTCACCCCGGTGCACCTCGTTTTTAGATGTGAAAACGATTAGGTTTAACGACCGTGCTCGGTTCATTGATGCATTGGCCTGGATGTTGACATTGACATATGTCTTCAATGCACAGTAAAACATCATCGTTGATAGTACTTTGTACCATTGTCAAATCTAATTTATACTCAGCCCAACTATTGAAGGGTCACTCACTGAAAGTATAATATGGTACTTTTGAAGCTATGGTGTTCGCAGCAGTTGGGTGAAATTTAATGTCCATAATGATTGATAATAAACGCGGCTTCATTATCAGGTCCGGGGGAGGGGGGACACAGGGAGCACGTCCCTCCTTTTAGCTCGCACTTTAACATTGTTTTGCTATGTTACAGCAAACCAACCCCTAAAATATCACGAAAATTTGTAAAATAAAATGCGGAGAATACACAAGTTTGCATATTAATTGTTTAAACATTTTCCAAGGGAAAATGATATATTTCATCAGCTATGTTCCCCCCCCCCCAACCTTTACAAAAATCCGGGATCCGGCCCTGATTACTGATTATACATGTAGCGAGTTGGTGACAACAAAACCCGCTAAAAATCACATAATGTGTTTTATTTAGGATTACATTTCATTCCCTGAACATCTCAATGCTAAAAATCGGTTCTCTAAAACTGACTAGAAATGAGGGGAATAAAATAACGACCGTACCACAAGTAGCCTTCTTATCATGCAACTGCACTCTCCTTCTGTTCAGTTTACGAAAAATAAACATTTATCAGTAATACTCGGTTATTTAACCATCATTATGACTTTGGACAATGTTATGTAGGTCATTGCACCGACCTTTCAATAGTTGAGTATAATTATTAATTTTTATCATTGCGTAGTAAAGGATTTTAGAGATGTTATGAAGCGGAACAATATATTGTGGAATGATTCACGCCTTCCATCCTCACGGGCATATTTTTAATTTATAAAAAAAAAATATTATTCGGACCTTTTACTCACCTATGCACCTTTCTACAACAAAAAGAATTTGTCATGTATAGAAACAGCACTGACAAACTACATGTATCAGTTAATTTCTATAAAATCATTTTAAAATTTGAGCAAAGGTATTGTAGATGCTAACAATATATAGTTTGTTGCAATTCAGATTGCATAATAACACATTATCATTAGAAATATACTGACATGCAAAAGAAACGATGCCAAATGATTTCAGTTATTTTCCCTTACAACTTTTGTTGATCAAACGGTTACTTAGATCTCACTGAGTGTAATTTGATTGACATGCATGTCATTGATAAAACTTCCTATTCTTGAAGGGCTATGTCTGACATTGCCAACGTATTTGTGAATTTATGCAGTGGTCTCTCAAAATCTTGGTATCGTTTCTTTTACACGTCAGTATACAGGCGCGGGTCCAGGATTTGTGTAAGAGGAGGGGGCATAACAAAGGTTATGAAGGATATCATGTTCGAGAAAGGTCTGGGGCTTGTTCCCCTGGATGATTTTGAGAAAAAAACATGCAAACTGGTGTAATTTCTGCTCATTTTCATAACATAATATTGGGGGTTGGTTTGGTGCTTACATTGCAAAACAATTTAAAATGGCGAGTTCAAGGTTGCGGAGAGTACGCCCCCCCCCCCTGGATCCGGGCCGTGTATATTTAGCTTATCTAGCTGTATGCACATGGCAAGGATACCCACAGTTTACATGAAGTTACAGAACCGACATGTATGTATTTTACGAGCGTTTCAATTAATTCGCGTTCGCCTAATCGTATGTGATGTCACACTTCTTGCACACTACACACGAAGAAAGGAGTGGTTATTGGTGACCATGAAAACATATTGGAGGTATTATGATCATATCTGCCGGGGAGTAGGCGATCAAATCTAATGGTTTATAGTGGTTAGGGTGATGAGGTGGTGGCGCAGTAGTTCGTTAACGTCAACTTAACGAAATCGGGGATCAAATCAGAAAATGGCGCTCTCAGTTAACTCGATGTTGCTCTCACTGTTGCGCGGAACAGATTGGGTCAAGCTTACACTGGTCGACTGATTAGAAGTATGGCTATAAGAATCCGTGCATGTCTGTCCAATATAATAGGGTGCCTTTACTCGATACTTGGGAGTGACCATTATTTTGATTATTTGATTGGTGGGGAGGGGGCGCTAGAAGATGTTTCTCTCCCCAAATTATTTGTTTATGTCATGATGTGAGACAATTTATTTTCTCAGGTATTACGCTTATTACTAATATTATGTTGGAGATTTAATGCAAGTATATATTGCATTAAACGGGGAGTGTGTGTGTGTGTGTGTGTACCGCATTAGGCACACAAAGAGATACCTGCGAAAAAGTATTTAAAAAACGAAACAGA